>CM019822.1:159095364-159349296 GCA_009763385.1 Coix lacryma-jobi var. lacryma-jobi
ATCACCATCGTCCAAGTGAGACGCAGATCAACCATCACACATGCGTGGAAGTTGCGATCCGCTAATGGCCCATGCATGCAGTAACCAGCCGATCGTGGTATGCAATGCTACGATTTACCAGCCGTTCATCAGGTCACATCAACGGCAGTGACGCGGTGCTGCATGGGCCACCATCTGCAGCACGTATGCATAGAATTTTTTTCCGTGATCTTAGATCCCATTGTTGAGAGTAGCCGGAAACGTTCTCTGAGTCCACTCCGTGAAGCTGAAGAATACATCCCTAAGAAGGCTCGCACCAGTAATCGTCGTGCTTGTCAAAAAATTCTTTCATCAAAAGTATTGGCTGAAAAGCATTGCAATCCGGGTGCTCCTGGTAAAGGAACCTGCGTGCTAGTTAGTTGTTTCTTGAAGCAATATTTGTGTCTCTCTATCTTATTTTTTTTGTTTGATATAAATATGAAGATTGCTCATGAAACTTCTGCGGGTGATACGGCTACAGGGGAAACTTCCCTTCCAGAGCAGCAGCCGAAGAAGCGGAGTTTTAAACTTCCTAAAGCCTTGAAACTGGCCAAGTACGTTGTGTCTGTGAAATCATAATCCTTACATTATGTGTCACAGTGTTGATTGTTGATAGTAACTATATGCACTTGTCTGTAGGATTGTGAAAAATGTTGAGGCTCCACCGGATGATGCAGCCAAGTCACAGAAGGAGGGGGAGTCGGAGGCATGGAAAGAGGGGGAATTGGTCATCCCTCCTATCAGTTGCCAGGTGAATACCAAACCGAATCCCTCTCCATTTGATGATCTTGTTGAAAAGAGTCCTCAGGTAGATAATCTCCCACTTCCTCAGGTTGGTGCTCCATACTCTATCTTCTGCTCCCCCGCATAGTTGGAACTTGAATGAGTAATCAATGATTGGTTCTTTCGTACCCGGCAGCCTGGAGAACCCTCTTTAGAGAAAGTTGAGGCTGGTACTAGTGCTGGGGGTGCGATTGGAGCCTCAGCTCTTCCGGAGAAAGATTCTGGTGAAGTCCACGAGTCCTCGTGTCAAGGATCAATGCTTGAAGTCGTGGGCTATACCCCAGATCTTATTCGGCTGAAGGAGCTGAGTGAACAAGTTGTGGCGCCGGCCCTGGCGCTTAAAGGTTTTATTGAGGTAATCAGTTGTCTTCTACTTGCGTTATCTGACCCTTCCGAGTACTAATATCTCCTTGTGGTTGGTAGTTCTTAGCTTCACTAAAGATAGAGCTAGGCAACTATCCCTGGTAACGGCCCAGAAATGCTTGTTGACACTAACTAACGTCGTTACTAGGAGTAGACTACGAAATCTATTCCCGGCAACAGTGTCAGAAGTGCTTGTAGCAAGTCCGGTCACTATACCTAAAGGAGTGAAGCTAAAGCAGCTATCTACTAATGTCAAATGGGGTTGTCAATCCCGACAATAGTAGGAGCTAGCTAGAGGGAATGCAATCTACCAGGAGGAGATTCTGCAAGCGCACAGAACTATCGTAGTAGCACTTCGCCTGGGAGTACCAGGTGTCGATTTATTTGATCCCAAGGGAAGGCTGGGGTGGTGTATGAGTCGAGTCAAGGAGGGGATGAGAGTCGAAGAATAAGAAAAGGGAAAGGAGAGAGGAGATGATGGAAGGCTAGAAAGAATATATGGATGGATAGGTAAGGATGAAATGGATGGCTAAGGTAAGGTGGATAACTAGATAGATAGATAGAATGGGATAACTAAGGATAACTAAGATAACTAACTACTAACTAATAACTACTCCTAGATGACCACAGATCAAGATAACTACGAAGCAAGATAGGTAAATGACAATAAAGCAACTAAGTTAAGTAAAGTTTTATTCCTATCTTATCAAGTATCGAGGCATACTAGCCTTTACCACTGACTTAGGTTGAACGCTAGCACAACGAGCCTTACTGTTAAACTGGGCCAACTACGTGGTGGAATTCAAGGCGCACAGGGCTGTCACCACCTGCTTGCTACCACAGCTATCCGGGGGTCCAGCCGTATCTGAAGGTAAGTCTATAACTAAGCACCACGCTTAACTATATTCTAACTATCTCTACCCTAGCTTTGAATAGAGACACCCTTGCGGACGTCAGAGCAAATACTTGACTTAATAAGATAAACACTAAACTAACTAAGCAACCTATTGGCAAAGATCAAACACTAAGCTCACTAGAGATTAACTACTATGGCTAAGTGAATTGATCTGTAGGATAGCTAGGCACTCAAGCAATCAATCAAGTATACCACTCAATACTGATAAGTAGAATAAAGTAATACTTGAAATGATGAAATAGAATATAGTAAAGTGATTGAGTAACAAGAGCAAAACCTGAACTGGAGATGAAGGAAGACTCTTCCCAGCTCCAGAACCGATCACTCGCACGCCTCTACTTTTGAGCTAAGCCTTGAGCAGCGCTCCCGCGAGGGCAAGATGCCTTGCTCTACTAGCTACCTACTTGCCTAAGCTTGGCTAAACCCTAAGCTATTAGCTCTCTGGCTCTAGCCTTGCTTCTCTTGCTTGTGTTGCTTCTTGGTTGTGTGGTCTGTGTTGAAGTGATGCCTCAGGGGGTATTTATAGCCTTGTGGAGTGAGGGGGGTACTTATAGGGGGCAGCCAACCGACCTAGGGCTAACCCTAGTGGCAGGCGCCAGCCCAAGGTGGCGGTCGCCACCCTCATCACCGTTGGATGCACCGCCTTTGCTTCAACGGCATCCAGGAGCTCCAGAGAGGCGGTGGTTAGGTCGGTTGCATATCCGAGTAACCGCCACTCGGTCTTGATCCACGCCACTCCCTCCTGAGCCGTCCGATGCCACTGACCTAGTGACCAAGGGCCAAGATTTGGCCTTGGGGTGGTCACACAGATCAGTGACGTGGCAGGGGAGAATGTGGGCTTCACCCTTGTGGCTGGCGCCACCTAGGGGTGGCGGGTGCCACCCCACTAGGGCCCAATTGGGTCCTGGTGAGTGGGCTCATCTCCTGGTGGGATCACTCTTCAAATTTGGTCCAAATCCTGCATTCAAATAGAAATCTATTGACATGTGGAATTTGGTTAGTTTGAAACCTATTTGACTACATTTCATGACTTTTTGGTGGACTTTAGGGTCAATTGTTGATGGTAAAACAGGTGTTTAAGAACCATCAACACTTGTGCAGAATTTCGACATGAAAGTTACTGAGCAGATCACTCGGATCTGTCAAGAACTATCCGCTAAAAACTGTTCGTTGAAGGAGTACATAGCTCAAGAGCAGATAAGCCAAAAGGTGGCTACTCAAACTTTGATTAGCCGCATTAATGAACTTCAGTAGAAATTGAAGTATGTGGTAGGCGAATGGGACACGGCTAATCAATATGAGGTTGATCAGATTGCCAAACATTCCACTGCTGAGCAAAAATTCAGGGACGCTGCGAAGTCTTCCAAGAAGCAACTGACAGGTTAGTCAGAAGATTTTCGTTAGAACCTCTTGATTGTTTTATTGAAATCGTAATACTCATCCATGTCTTGTTCCATATGTTGCAGAAGCTCAGAATCTTGCGGCAGGATGGCAGAACGCTTTCAACCGTAAACAAGGCGAGCTTGAAGAGCTATTTGCTAGTGCCCAAAGTACCCTTCAAGAAGCCAAATTAATTCATGAGGGTGCTAACTGGGACCTGCTGCAAGCTTTGAAGTCGACAAAGGAGTCATGAGAGGCTCTTGAAGCGGTCCAAGCGTAGCTGAAAGCTTCCCAGGAGTCGGTGAAAGCTTTGGAACAGGTCGTCGAGCCCGTGCTGGATCTGGTGCCTCATCTTGAAGGAGTCCAAGAGTCCTTACTTGATCAGGCCAAGGCCGTGCCCGGGCGGTTGACCCAATATATAAAGGACATGGCTACTTCAGTGGAGAGTGGACTACTAGCCACGATGTGACTTCATCTTCCATCTTTCGATCTGACTTCTGTCATGAGACTTCCGACGGGGAAGAGCGAAGAAGACCATGCGATGGTGCAGGAAGAAGTCAAGACTTCAGCAGAGGAGTACTCCTAGTTATTAGAACTTGTTGAGTAGTAGTCTCTTGTAACCTTGACTTATTTCTGTATTCCCTGTAATCAAAAGGAAAAACTATGACTATTATAGAAGCAAAGTAAAGCTATTACTTTTGTATCTATTTTGCCGGGTTTATACTACGCTTTGTGTTTTTGACTCATCGTTGTAAAAAAATTATCAATAGGTCTACTAGCGGTGGATGTATGACCAGGCGTCTCTTTGGACGGGTCTATCTGAGTGCTCTTCTATCACTCTGATTTGGGTCGTGTGACTTAATTTTTCTTTTTCCTCAACAGGTTTTAAATAAAAACTTAGTCTGCCCGAGTACTGCTCTTAGTACCCTGTTTCGAGGGATTCAGGTGATCAATCACCTCTAAGGACCAGCATAAAGGTTCTTGTAGGGTGGATCGAATCCTCTTGATGGTCGCAGCTTGAGCGCGGAATCGGAGTGTTCCTTTGTCCGATTGTTTGTGACAGAGAGTGGGTGTTTCCCACCATGTCACGCCTTATAGGAACCAATACCTTCTCTTTTAGGGTATCATATTCTCTATAGGTTGGTAGCCGGGTTTTTAAGTCCGTACTACCCGGGGAGAGTTGTGTGAGCTCGAAGCTCGTAACTCAAGTGTGGCAGAGTTTTTTGCCGTGTAGTGGTTCATCCGAGTAATACATTGTAGTATTGGTCGGTGAATCTTTAAGAGTAGCCAAATACAATGGTTGAGACCTATTGCATGCGCTCTGTAAGTAATCTTTATGGTCAGTTTGTTTTATCTAACTAATTGTCGTGACAAACATAACTGCTAAGAAAAAAAGACTCGTCATACTTTGCTTTTGCATGGAAGACCAATCTTTATTAATATAATATGAAGTATTTACATATTGCCCTGGATCACTACTGTAGCTTAGTCCTTTAGGCGTAGAACCTTTTTAGGTGCTCAATATTCCATGAATTTGGCACTTGATTGCCATCCTCTGTGACTAGCTCAAACGATCCGGGTCTTGTTACTTTGGAAACTATATATGGCCCTTCCCATGGGATCATAAGCTTGTGGCGTTCTATAGTGTTCTGAATTTGTTTTTTCAAAACCACGTCGCCGACTTGAAAGGTACGGTGACGGATGTTCTTATCATGATAACGTCTCATCGCCTGTAGGTATCTTGCTGATTGAAAGAGAGCAGCTAGTCGAGCCTCTTCGATACTGTCAATCTCTAGTCACCTCGTATCATCAGCTTCGCCTTCATTATATTGCTCGGTCCTTGGAGAATTCCAGATTAAGCCAGCTGGGAGAATTGCTTCTATGCCATAGACCAGGAAGAAAGGGGTCTGCCCTATTGCTCTGCTTTGCTGTGTCCGTAGCCTCCAGACTACCTTAGGTAATTCTTCCAACCACTTCCCACCATGGTCTTTTAGGAGATAACCTTGGCTTGAGTCTGGCTAATATGAGGGCACTTGCTCGCTCAACTTGACCATTGGATTGTGGGTGAGCTACTGATGCATAGTCTATCTTGACTCCACAATCGCTGGCCCATGCCCTGAACTCGATAGCGGTGAAAGGAGAACCAAGATCGGTGATGATTCGATGTGGCATCCCAAAGCGATGGAAGATGCTCTGCATTAATTGCACTGATTTAGATGCATTGAATTTGACCAAGGGCATGCAATCGATCCACTTGGTGAACTTGTCAATTGCCACATAGATATAATTGAATCCGCCTAGAGCACGCTTTAAAGGACCCACCATATCGAGCCCCCAGCATGAGAAGGGCCATGACAGAGGGATGCATATCAATTCATGAGCGGGGACGTGTTGTTGGTTGGTAAAGAATTGACACGCTTGACAGTGACGGACTAGGTCTTCAGCATGTTTCAAGGCAAAGGGCCAGTAGTACCCAGACCTAAAGATCTTTTCGACTAATGTCCTCGACGTTGCGTGGTTGCCGCAGCACCCTGAATGAACTTCTTCTAGAATGTCTTTGCCTTCTTTAGGGGAGATACACTTCAATAGGACTCCTGATGAAGTGTCGCGCTGATATAACTTATCCCCGACTAAAACATAGTTCTTTCTACATCATGTGACTTGCTCTGCTAGGGCTTTGTCACTTGGCAACTTGTGCTCTTTGAGGTAGTCAATGAAAACCTAAGTCCAGTCAGGTGATATTATTAGAATCTGTGTGGCCAGAGTTGGAGAGAGTTCTTCTTTCTGATGGGTGGAGGGTTTAGATAGCTCGTGCACGAAAACACCACTCGCAATAGATGCTCTATCAAAACCGAGTTTTGCCAGAACATCGGCTGCGACATTAAGGTCTCATGTGATGTGATTGAGTTCCAGTCCCAAGAAATTCTTCTCTAGCTTGCGGACTTCAGCACAGTAGGCATCCATTGTCTCCTTGGTACAGTCCTAGTCCTTATTGATTTGATGAATGACCAGAAGAGTCATCATAGACTAACAACCTTTTGATGCCCAATGTGACTGCCAATTATAGCCCGTGGAGTAATGTCTCATATTCTGCTTCATTGTTGGTAGCTGGCCACATGATTTGCAAAACATACTTGAGTTGTTCTCCTGCAGGTGATATAAATAAAACTCTAGCACCAGCACCGCCGAGTTTTAACGATCCATCAAAATACATCTTCCAATGTTCAGGGATATAACCATCAAAGGTCTGCTGAAATTTTGTCCACTCAGTGATGAAATCAGCTAGTACTTGTGATTTGATGGCCTTCCTTGGAGTGAATTTGATGTTTAGGGCGCCTAGCTCGACTGCCCATTTGGAGAATCTACCCATCGCATCACGATTGTGAAGGATTTCACCCAGCAGGAAATCTGTAACCACTATGATTTCGTGTGCTTCGAAGTAGTGTCATAGATTCCTTGATGTGATGAGTAAAGCATACAACAATTTTTGAACCTGCGGGTACCTGACCTTAGAGTCGGAAAGCACCTCACTGATGTAGTAGACTGGTCATTGGATGTGATAGACGTGCTCACTACTACACAAATCTTTGTTGCAGCGGGCATTTTGGATTAATCGCAGCGGGCAAACGTGTCCGTCACGGTGACAACATCACGGTAAATCGTGACTATTGGTATTTCTTAGCTTCACTAAAGATAGAGCTAGGCAACTATCCCTGGTAACGGCCCAGAATTGCTTGTTGGCACTCGCTAACGTTGTTACTAGGAGTAGACTATGGAGTCTATCCCCGGCAACGGCGTCAGAAATGCTTGAAGCGAGACCGGTCACTATACCTAAAGGAGTGGAGCTAAAGCAGCTGTCTACTAATGTCAAGTGGGGTTGTCAATCCCGACACTAGTAGGAGCTAGCTAGAGAGATTGCAATCTTCCAAGAGGAGATTCTGCAAGCGCACAGAACTATCGTAGTAGCACTTTGCCTGGGAGTACCAGGTGTCGATTTATTTGATCCCAAGGGAAGGCTAGGGTGGTGTATGAGTTGAGTCAAGGAGGGGATGAGAGTCGAAGAAAAAGGGAAAAGAAGAGAAGGGAAGAGAGGAGATGAAAGGCTAGAAAGAATATATGGGTGGATAGATAAGGATGAAGTGGATGGCTAAGGTAAGGTGGATGGATAGGTAGGTAAAGGGAATAGGATAACTAAGGGTAACTAAGATAACTAACTACTCCTAGATAACTACAAAGCAAGATAACTACGAAGCAAGATAGTTACAAAGCAAGGCAGGCAAAAGTCAATAAAGCAACTAAGTTAAGTAAAGTTTTATTCCTATCTTGTCAAGTATCGAGGCGTACTAGCCTTTACCACTTACTTAGGTTGAACGCTAGCACAACGAGCCTTACTGTTAAACTGGGCCAACTACGTGGTGGAATTCAAGGCGCACAGGGCTGTCACCACCTGCTTGCTACCACAGCTATCCGGGGGTCTAGCCGTATCTGAAGGTAAGTCTATAACTAAGCACCACGCTTAACTATATTCTAACTATCTCTACCCCAGCTTTGAATAGAGACACCCTTGCGGACGTCAGAGCAAACACTTGACTTAATAAGATAAACACTAAACTAACTAAGCAACCTATTGGCAAAGATCAAACACTAAGCTCACTAGAGATTAACTACTATGGCTAAGTGAATTGAACTGTAGGATAGCTAGGCACTCAAGCAATCAATCAAGTATACCACTCAATACTGATAAGTAGAATAAAGTAATACTTGAAATGATGAACTAGAATATAGTAAGTGCTTGAGTAACAAGAGCAAAACCTGAACTGGAGATGAAGGAAGACTCTTCCCAGCTCCAGGACCGATCACTCGCACGCCTCTACTCTTGAGCTAAGCCTTGAGCAGCGCTTCCGCGAGGGCAAGAATGCCTTGCTCTACTAGCTACCTACTTGCCTAAGCTCTCTGAGCTTCTAACCCAACTCTTTGCTTCCCTTGCTTGTGTGTTGCTTTCTCTGGGATGGTGTGGGATATGAATGAAGTGATGCCTCAAGGGGGTATTTATAGTCTTGAGGAGTGAGGGGGGTACTTATAGGGGGCAGCCAGCCGACCTAGGGCTAACCCTAGTGGCGGGCGCCAGCCCTAGGTGGCGGCCGCCACCCTCATCACCGTTGGATGCACCGCCTCTGCTTCAACGGCATCCAGGAGCTCCAGAGAGGCGGTGGTTAGGTCGGTTGCATGTCTGACTAACCGCCATTCGGCCTTGATCCACGCCACTCCATCCTGAGCCATCCGATGCCACTGACCTAGTGACCAAGGGCCAAGATGTGGCCTTGGGGAAGTCACACGGATCAGTGACGTGGCAGGGGGAAGGTTTGGGCCAACCCAAGTGGCGGGCGCCACCTATGTGTGGCGGGCGCCACCTAGGGGTGGCGGGCGCCACCCCCCTAAGGCCCAATTGGGCCCTGCTGAGTGGGTTTGGCCTCTGGTGGGTCCATTCTCCAAATTTGGTCCAAATTCTTGCATTCAAATAAAGATCTATGGACATGTGGAATTTGGTTAGTTTGAAACCTATTTGACTACATTTCATGCCTTTTTGGTGAATTTTAGGGTAAAATGTTGATGGTAAAATAGGTGTTTAAGGACCATCAACAGTGACTCCACTGCAGCGGGCGCCAGTGCCCGCTGCGGTAAATCTATTTAGCGCAACAGACAATTTATGATGCCCGCCACGGTAAATCTATAGAAAAAAAACAAAAAACCCAAAGCCCACTGGCGAGCCCGTTTCTCGAGCCCACCAGCGAGCCCAATCCTAGCCCGAAACCCTAGCACTACCGAGATCTGAAACCCTAATGAGGTGCCGCGCCACCCCATGACGCTATACCAATGTCGTCGTCATGGATCTGCGAGTCCGAACACCGGATCCACGAGCCCCGCCACCGAATCGAGTTTGTCGATATGTCCCTCCACCGGACCGAGCCCACCGTCGCGCTCCTCCACCGTCACCGCTATCGGGAGGAGGGAGCTGGGTCCGCTGGATCTGGACTTGCCTCCACCTTATCTGATCTGGACCGACCTCCACCGTGCGCGCCGGATCTAGCCATGGGAGGTAGGAGTGATGGAGATGGAGAGATATGAACAGGGAGTTGGAGAGAGGAAGAGGGAGATGATCGAAGCACACACCTAGATCCGGCCAGCCTCAGCCTCTGTCGCCCTGCTGCCGCCGCCACCGGGCCACCGACCTCCACCTTGGTCCGCTGGTGAGGAGAGGTCGTGCCACGCCACCTCGCCTACGCCGCCACGGACCCATCGGTCGGCTGCTTGGACGGGGAGTGGAGGACACCCGACGTCCTCAGCACGAGAGAGAGAGAGAGAGAGAGAGAGAGATGGAGAGGGAGGACTAACTGCGACTGCGGAATGTGTGAACAAAACCCTACTCCTTGTATTTATACGAAGGACAGCTATTGGGCCTCGTCTGGGCTCGTCTTAACCGTAGCGGACATCTTAAGATGTCCGCTGCGGAAAATAAATCGATTTACCGCAGCGGGCATCTTAAGATGTCCGCTGCGGTAAATAGCTATTTTCCGTAGCGGACATCTTAAGATGCCCGCTGCGGTAAATCAATTTACCGCAGCGGGCAAAAGCTGGCCGTCACGGTAAATCAAAAGTGTCAGCTGCGGTAAATCGTGGGATTTATCGCAGCGGACAAAAAAATGTCCACCACGGAGACCAAAAGAGCAACACTGCGGTAATTCGTTTTTGTAGTAGTGGCTTCTCATCTTTGCGCTCCACCACTATTGTTGTGCTTACAACATGTGTGGTAGCTGCGATGTAGAGCATCATCGACTCCCTGAGTTCTGGCAGTGTTAGGATAGGAGGGTTGGTTAGGTATCCTTTGAGTTGTTCAAAGGCCCTGTCCGCCTCTTCCGTCCATTGAAATTTATCCGAGGCTTTTAATAGTTTGAAGAAAGGTAGACCCTTTTCTCCTAGCCTTCATATGAATCTATTGAAAGCTGCCATGCACCCGGTGAGTTTTTGCACATCTTTGATCGTTCTTGGTGGCTTCATTCCGGTGATAGCTTTGATCTGTTTTTGGCTGGCTTCAATACCGCGATTACTGACTAAGAATCCGAGTAACTGTCCTGAGGGTACCCCGAATATGCATTTGGTGGGATTGAGCCTCCACTTGTATGTTCTTAGGCGGGTGAAAGTCTCCTCAAGATCAGCTATAAGCGTAGTCGGGTCCTTTGTTTTGATAACTACATCGTCAACATAAGCCTCCACGTTGCGGCCGATCTGGTCGCCCAAACAATCTTGGATGGCTCGTTGATAGGTAGCTCCTGCATTCTTCAGCCCGAAGGACATGGTTTTATAACAGTAGGCACCAAATGGTGTTATAAACAATGTCTTGGGCTGCTCTTCTTCTTTGAGAGCAATTTGATGATAGCCGGAGTAACAATCCAAAAAAGATAATAGTGAGGACCCTACTGTGGCGTCGACAATCTGATCTATTCGCGGTAATCCGAAAGGATCCTTTGGACAATGCTTGTTGAGGTCGGTGTAGTCGACACACATGCGCCATTCTGTAGAATTCTTCTTTTTTACTAGTACCGGATTTGCCAACCACTCAGGGTGGAGGATTTCTCTGATGAACCCGGCTGCTAGCAATTTAGCTATCTCCTTTTTGATTGCCTCCTTCTCAGGTGAAAAGCGATGTAATCTTTGCTTGATAGGTCTAGAGCCTTCTTTCAACTCCAACTTGTGCTCAGCCAAGTTCCTTCGTAGAGACTTCTACTGGAGTTTGGATGGTTCTTGCCTTTTTGGTTGGGATCTCTGAGTCTTCAGATTTAGCGTTGTGTACCATTTGCGCAAGTTCTTGTACCTCCAGGGCGAGTTGAGCTTTTTCTATGATTTGGACAGCTTCTGTGTCACACTCGAAAGAACGCTTCAAATCTCCCTTGAAAGTTAGAATTCCTTTAGGACCTGACATCTTTAGAAGAAGATACAGGTAATGAGGTATTGCCATGAATTTGGCGATGGTTGGTCATCCAAATATGGCATGATATGAGGACTCGAAGTCAGCTACCTCGAAACTGATGTACTCTGTTCGATACTTTGTCAAAGTTCCAAAAGTGACGGGTAGGATGATCCTTCCGAGTGGTATTGCCGCCTTTCCGGGTACTATGCGGTAAAAGAGGGTGCTTGATGGGGTGAGTTGAGTTGCCAAATCTAAGTTCATCTTGCCTAGGGTGCTGGCAAAGATGACGTTGAGTCCGGCTCCTCCATCGATGAGTACTCTTCCCAATTTGAACCCGGCGACCGTTGGATCCAGGACTAGTGGGTAGTGCCCTACGTTGGAGACATTGGTCCATTGATCTCCTCGAGAAAAAATGATCGGATGCTCAGACCAGTCGAGGTATTTGGGAGTTGCTGGTTCAATTGACATGATCTCACGCAAGGAAAGTTTCTTGAGGCGCTTACTGTCGCTAGTGGCTACCCCTCAAATATGACATTGATCTTGCCTTTAGGATGTTGGAAATCACCAGTGCCCTGTTGTTGGTCTTCAACTATCTTTTTGCCTTTATCCTTCTTGCCTTTGTTGAAATCAGAGGTTAAGCCTCGTTCTTTGAGTTGCCTGCAATGTCTAGTCGGGTGTCCTCCTTTAGGATGACAAGGGCATGGTCCGTCTAGAAGGTCATCAAAGCTTGATGGTTTGTTCCCCTTTTTATGAGGTTCCATGGCTGCTACAGTGTTGTCCCATTTATTTTCGGGGTATTCTATTGAGCAGGCTGGTTTCCTCGCTAATTGTTCCCTCGGTCACCCTGCGTGTTCCTCTCGGGGAAGCGTTCCTGAGTGCGTTCCTCTGTTGCGATCATGGAGTTTACTACTCGGTGGAACTCATCAGCGGTGACCGGGTCTTGTTTGATGAAGTCCTTGTAATTGTATCTTTTGCAAATCCCGTTGTCAAAGAGATCGATTATTTCCTGATCTGTTATATCTGAGATTGTTGAATGAATTTCAGAAAAACGTCTGTAGTATTCTCCCATAGTTTCATTCTTCTGCTGCTTGCAGGTTCTCAGCTTAGTCCAGGGATCTTATCTCTCAGGGACACCTGCGAAGTTTTCTACGAAGACGCGGTGAAGCTATTCCCAGGATTCAATAGATTCGGACTTAAGTCTGTCGTACCAAGCAAGGGGCATTGTTTCTAGGGCCATTGGTAGAAACAGTGCGTTGACGTCGTTGCTTCCTCCGGCTAGCTCAACTCCGTGTGCATACAATCTGAGCCACTGTTTTGGTTCTATTTTCCCATCGTACTTTGTGTAATTCCCCGGCTTAAACTTGCGGGGAAAGGGTACGGCTCGAAGTCTTTGGGAAAGACAGGTAAAGCGATCAACTGCATCGGAGCTCATAATGTCGACTCCTCGGTAAGATGACTCGGCTCCTCCCTCTGCTTGATCAGGGACCCAATTTCCCAAAAGACTCTTAGCTGGAATTCGCCCGAGTCGTTCATGAGCGGGTCGTCTCTAGCTTGGATAGGACGAGTCCTGAGCATCAGCTAGTGACTCAAGGTTTCTACCTTTGAGTTGTAGTGCGGTAGATTGAAGCATGATCAACTGACGCTCTTCGTCTGGCGTGCGGTTGTCTTTTGATCCAATCTCCATGGCTAAAGCCATGATGTTCTGATAAAAGGGGTTTGGTACACCTTGTGCCCAGCTACCTTCATGAATTCTGGATCAAGGTTGCGTGAACAGTCAGCTCGTCGTCTGTCGTGATCGTACCGGGATTGTATTTCTTGGTCACGCTGATGGCGAGCTTGCTGCTCTGCTTCCTCTTCCAGGCGTCTACGACTGTTATACTCCTGAAGTCGTGCCTGGTACCATTCCATTGCCTCCTTGCGATGAGTTTCCTACCTTCTGCGAGCATCTTTGGCTTGATTCCTCCTTAGCCTCTCCGCCTTCAGGGTTTCAGATGCCTCGGGTCCCTCTGGATCGCCGTCGGATATCATGCTTAAGGTTTCATTGTCGCGGAAAACATCTGGAGGAGTCGGAGGCTGCAGTGATGACTAGTGTCATGCCATAAAGATTTCCCAAGAGTAATCTTGGCTTGTTGATCCGGTGTAGCTGATTCCAGGGTAGAGGCAGTAGAGTTTAGCTCCATTGAGGTGTCGTTCTCTTCAAAAGGAAGTTGATTCCATACTGGTATGGTAACTACTGGTTGATCGTGCCAACCAACCTAGTCGGGGCTAGTTGTATTGGCCAATGGACGATGTTGCCTTCTTCGGTTGAGTTGAACATGAGTCCTTGTTGGGCTCCTGTTAGCGGGATCTATTGAAGCTTCTTGAAGTTCGATCTAATAAACTCTTGGAAGGTCTTTGTTGTGTTGTATAATCCGAAGGTGATATGGTGCCTGGAGACCGAGTCCTCCTCGGACCGAGGAGTCGTATCCGGGTAGGAGTCGGAAACTGCAGCCTAATCTCCTGATTCTTTCGAACTCTTGAGTGAGAGATCTTGTAGTGCTTGGCTGAGATCATTTATCTTTGGCATGGCTTGTGCCTCAGATCCAGGCTGAAGGTGTCGATGCAACTTTCCGTGGTTGTCCGTGATGCAAGTCCATGAGCCAAAAACGAAAATTGATCCCGCCAGGAACATGTTGATGTGGTTTGTCGAGCTCTTGAGTGCGGAATCGCCAAGAGCCCCTACCTAGCGCACCAGCTATCGGTGTTTGTTAATCGGCAACTCGTCATGGGGTTTCTCGAGACGATTTGTTTGGTGGAGGTCGGCGTTCATAGAACTCGGCGAGAACACAAGGACAACGATTTATACACATTCAGGACGCTAAATAGCGTAATACCTTACGTCCAGTTTGCGGCGTGTGCCTTGTGTATGATTCAAGATTTGATAGTAGGGGCATGCACCTGCTTCTCCTTATATAGTTAGGTAGAGCATAGTGCATACCGAGTCCTAGTCGGTTACAATAGAGGAGTCCTATTCTAACTACAAGACTTCCTTCAGTAGTTCGACTAAGTTACAATGAGAGTCCTAATTCATGTTGCTTTGCTCCATGCCTTCGAACCTTCTCGTGACTTCCCAGGATTGGTCTGAGTAATCATCTATTGATGATATCTCTGACATTCTGGTCTGTCAGCTGAGAAGTTTTTAGGCTTCATTATTCATGATAAAGGCATAGAGGTTGATCCTAAAAGGATAGAGACAATCAAGAAAGTACAGGAGCTTACATGCAAAAAGGACTTGCAAAAGTTTTTAGGGAAGGTGAACTATTTGAGGAGGTTCATTACAAACTTGTTCGCGAAAATTATTCCTTTTGCTCCTATATTAAAATTGAAGGACGAATCTGAATTCACTTGGGGGGGCAAAGCAACAAGAGGCATTTGAGAAGATAAAGGAATATTTGTCAACGCCACCAGTTCTTCGTGTACCCAGAAGAGGAGTTCCTTTCAAATTATATGTTGATGCAGAAGAGAAGGTTATCGGAGCTGTTTTGACTCAAGAAGACGAAGGTAAGGAGTATGTGATTGCTTATATCGGTCGTCGTCTTCTTGATCCTGCCCATATTGAGAAATTATGCTTGTCACTGTACTATGCTTGTGCTTGATACATTATTTGCTATCTAGTACATGTGTTGTTGTATGCCAAGCCGATGTGATTAAACATATGTTATATCGGCCAATCCTTAGCGGAAGGATAGGAAAATGGGCATATGCATTAATTGAATATGACTTGAGTTATGAATCATTGAGAGCATTAAAAGGTCAAGTTCTTGCTGATTTTTTTATTGTTGAGCGAGGTATTGATCTAGAAGATGAGGTTAATTACCTTACTTTTACACCATGGAAGCTTTATTTCGATGGATCGGTTTGTAAAGAGGGCCAAGGTGTTGGCATAGTCATTATTTCTCCTAATGGTGCTGAATTTGAGATGTCGAGCTGATTAAATTACTATTGCACCAATAATCAAGCCGAATATGAAGCTCTTGTATTCGGCTTGGAAATATTGTATTCCATGGAAGCAAAACATGTTGAAGCTTACAGTGATTCTTTGCTAGTGGTACAAAAAGTTGTTGGTGAATTTCAATGTTTGGAAGGATCACTAAATGTTTATCTTGATATGTGCATTGATATCATTACTCACTTTACCGAATTCCAAATTCAGCATATTCCGAGGCATGAAAATCATGAAGCCAACATGTTGGCTCAACAAGCATCGGGCTATGACGTCGGTAGGCCTAATTTTCATATAAAAGAAAAGCAGATGCATCAAACTTTGAATTTTTTATGTACAGATTACGAAAAATCGACTCAGTCGGCTTGCCCAGTCGATCAAGTCGGATATGAACCGACTCGGTCGATTTGCCCAGTCGGCTTAGTCGGTTCCCGTACAGCCAGCTTAGTTGATTCATCGGTGAAACTCCCAGATAGGCCCGAATTGATTTCTAATGAAAGTGAGGCCGATTTGGAGGATTGGAGGACTCCCTTGTTGAAATATTTTTTTGATCCAAGTACTAAAATTGATAAAAGTGTTCGGCGGAGTCCATTTAAGTATGCGTTGCATAATGATGAGCTTTATCGAAGAACTGTCGAAGATTTATTGCTTAAGTGCTTGGGATCTGATCAAGCAAAGGTGGCTATGGGAGAGGTCCATGAAGGTATTTGTGGTACACATCAATCGGTACCGAAGATGAAGTGGTTGTTGCATAGAGCCAGTTTTTATTGGCCTACTATGATGGTCGATTGCTTTCGCTACTACAAAGGATGTGAGGAGTGCCAACAGTTTGGGAATGTACAGCTTGCGCCTGCTGCTATGCTTCATCCTATCATCAAACTGTGGCCTTTTCGTGGTTGGGGGCTAAACTTCATTGGCCAAACTCATCCCTCATCTTTAAAGGGACATTGTTTCGTCTTGGTCGCTACAGATTACTTCACTAAATGGACTGAAGCAGTACCTTTGAAGAATATGACACATAAGGAGGTAATTGAGTTTATCACCGAGCATATTATACATAGATTCGGCATCCCTCAAACATTAACTACAGATCAAGGGACATCTTTTTTTTCTAAGGAGGTACAGGATTTTGCCGAATTATATAAAATAAAAATGCTCAACTCATCTCCATACTACGCTCAAGCTAATGGACAAGCTGAGCCTAGTAATAAGACTTTGATCAAGCTCATCAAGAAGAAGATTGAGGATAACCCGAGGAGGTGGCATGAGGTTTTGTCTGAAGCTCTATGGGCACATCGAATATCAAGGCATGGTGCTACAAAGGTTACTCCTTTTGAGCGAGTATATGGTCAAGAAGCCATGTTGTCTGTTGAGGTAAATCTAGATGCAAATAGACTTGCTGAGCAAAATAATTTATCTGTTGTTATGTATCATGATGCGATGATGGACAACATCGACGAGGTGACCGATAAAAGGATAAGAGCTCTCAAGGAGATGGAGAAAGACAAGGCCCGGGTTGCCAAAGCCTACAATAAGAAAGTAAGAAGCAAATCATTTCAAGTGGGAGAATTAGTGTGGAAGACTATACTTCCACTTGGATCAAAGAGTAATAAGTTCGGCAAGTGGTCACCAGGTCCTTATAAAGTGATCAAAGTAATATTCGGAAATGCATATATGCTAGAGACGTTGTGTCACACCCCAAATTTTCTGTTTTGGGATGTGATTAGAAAACACTAAAATCAAACCAAAAGATTTTTACTATTTTCTAAAATCTCCTACTTTAGTTAAGTTGTTGACATTTTAGAGAGTGAAAGATGTGTGTTTCTAAAGTTTTGCAATCTAACTTAACAGGGTGTTGCATTCATGCCTTTGCATTCAATTTTAATTGTGTGATAAATGAGTTACAAAATTCGATTAAGCCACAAATACGTTTTTATTCTATTTATCAAAAACTTGCTTTCAAAAGTTTATTTTAAAAATAAGATAAATTTGAGCCACAAAATTGCGTTACAAAAAAAATAATATTATTGAAAATAATAAATTTGAAAATGATTTAAAGCTATTGTTTAAGTAATTTTCATAATGTTTCCAAAATTTTATAAATTAAGTTTCAAAATGTTTAAAATTCAAGCTCGCTAAATCCTTTAACAATTCCTAAATTCTTTTTTTCGTCTTCTCAATTCAAGTCAATCCATGAGTTCTTATTCTCATGTTCTAATCCTTGGTTTTTACTAATTCTCCTTTTCTTTGTCAATCATTGTATTAATTTTCCTTTCTTTATATACTCATGCATGCATTTATTTGACGTCATTTGGACATCATCTAAAATAATTCCAATTTCAACCTCTCTAGCTGCCTCTCACTCTCTCTCCGTATTTCCAGCTTTTGCATGTTGTCACGCATGTTTTGCTCCTTCAATTCATTAGTGCTTTCAAAAACCGAGTTATTAGTGCCTCTATGCAGGAACGCAAACCTCCTCTACTTCTCACTTCCCACCCACAATTGAAGTTGCATGTGAAACCGTCATCTTGATTGTCAGCACTGAAGTCAGGTGCTCCATCAAAGCCTGTTGATTGCTGACTCTTCTGCTCTCCCTCTCCGCAGCTATAAAATGAGCCCCTCCCCTCATTTTCTGTCCATGTCCCAACACAGCACCTGAGTACCTTCTCCAAATCTATCTCGCACAATGAGATAAGTCCTTCGTCATCTGTTATTTCGATTCACAGCCAGCAAGGATGCTGCTTGATGCTTGATCCGGTGAGACACCTTACTGCTTTTCCATCAAATCTCCAGTTGCGTTGTGATCTCACTAATCCAATGCTCCTGTTCTCTTTTTCTGGTTTATTGGTGGCCAAGCTCCAGCCCATATTGTTGGTCTTCAACATCACTAATCTACCTCACTGTGACATTGTAACCCTGTGGTGAGGTTGTGTCATCCTTCCCTTTTATCTTTCAATTCGGCAAAGCTCATGATGCTTTGATGTTTTTGACGTCGTGCTTCCTGTTCAACACCAGCCACAATATATATATATATATATATATATATATATATATATATATATATATATATATATATATATATATATATATATATATATATATATATATATACACACACACACATACACACACACACAAGCAATGTCATGTTAGTTGTAGTCCGTCATATGCTTGGATGAAAACCTCCCTTGCAATATCATATTTCTACTCAACCCTATCTTATATATATTAATTTTATATTTATCCAAGAATGAAGCTGTCTAGCAGTAGCATGCATCTGACGGTGTGCACGCTTGTTCTCTCCATAAATATTGCAAGCTAGTATAAGCCCTGTAGATCAAACAATATATATACACCATGGTGATGCAAGCATCCCATCATGTAATAATGTCTCATATACCGATTTATTTTTCTATCCCAAAATATCATCCAATAATCCTTATTAATGGCGACTTTCAATCTAAGACATGCACAAGCTAGTAGTATGCAGACAGGTTCATGCACGTATTTATGCCACCATCATGCTAGTGTCGTAATTCTTTACCCCATGTTTTTCTTTCGGTAATCTTCTTAGTCCATAAAATTTCCTTATAACAATCCATCTTGACATTTTTTTCTATGTTTATCTCGTTGTTCATAGTCTATCCAAAATACCCATTTTATTTTATCAAAACGTCAATCCTAAATTTTATTCCCTGAAACATCAAAAGCTCAAATCTTTTTAATCATAGCTCTGTTTTTAGTAGCTTTTGCGCTTATACGTTCGTACTTACAAGCCCTACGTGTTTAAAACCTTTATGTCTTGTTTTTATAATGTTTGATGTACTGTTTTTAGGTTCTCTTATGATGCTTGTACAAGTTGATTGCTGTCGTTAGAAGATGAGCTATGCGAGGATGATCCAGAATGATGAGTTGGAAAGTTTGAGTAACCTTTTGGAGGCAAGTGTAACAAAGGCCCCTTGTACCTATGAACATTTACATAACACGTTCATATGCATGTGTCTAAATTGAACCACCATAGGACATTACCTAGTTACTTTGTAATACATATCTTTGTAGCTATGCTTTTGGGAATGCATGTTGGATAGATGTTGCCGCGCCTAACCAAACTAAATAATTAATTCATTAATGATATTATGCAAATAATTAATTCATTAATGATATTATGCAATGGATTAAAATGGATCTTTTTAGCAACATGGTTAGTCTAGACTCAATCTTAAACGGGCCACCCAGGAGGGCACGTACAACCCCGAGTGTTACATGGCTCTGACTTTAATCGTATAACTTGTACGTCTCTAGCTTGTTAGTGGTTACCGAAAGGCGCAAGAGGGGAGTGCCTCGTGGTGTATGGTTGTTCCCCTACCTTGGTGTGTACACTACTACAGAAACATGCCTTTAGCCCCGGTCGGCAAGGGCCTTTAGCCCCGGTTGCCGAGCCGGGACTACGCTTCCGGGACTAAAGCCCCCCCCCTTTAGTCCCGGCTCCGGCCACCGGGGCTAAAGGCCCCCCTTTAGTCCCGGTTGGTAATACCAGCCGGGACTAAAGGGTGCTGCCAGCGGTGCCCCGGAGCAGCACCCTTTTGCCCCGGCTAGTATTACCAGTCGGGACTAAAGGGTCCCCTGGTTTTTCCTTTTTATTTTTATTTCAGTTTTGTTTATTTATTTAATAGGTTTTCCAATATATATTCTTTGCTGCTAATATATATAATTTATATATATTAGCAGCATAACACAATAAGCTTATTGCATGCATATATAATTGAACTATAGAACTACATATATATATATAAATATATGTACATAAAATTACAAGCAATATATTTATAGAAGTTGTCCAAATATCTATCTACATAAGTTGTACTCCAAAGTTAGTACTGTAAATCTATTACAAGTTGTACTCCATCTAAAGATCTACAGGGCATACAAATGATCATCATTGTTTGGAATCAACGACTCGTTGGTATTATAGTAGAACTCGCCGTTTGGATTTATGACTTGTTCCCGAAGAAATCCTGCTATTGTCTCTTGTATTGCTTTCAATTGCCCTTGTAGCATCACTTTTTCTTCAACCAGTCAGTCTTCAATTGGAATTAAAGAAGATATTAGTTATATCTATATTATCAATATTAAGTCTATAAAAAATGAAAAGAAACATGTTACGTACTTTGATGATTTCTTCAGGAATTCTATTTGATTCTATCAACATGTACTCACAAACATAAAATCCGCATAAGTTGGTGCCCTGTTTTTGTCTCAAAATCCACTGTAGAATGAAAAGATTCATCTCGTAATAAAGATATGATATATGACATGATATTTAAAGATACACGTACATTGACGAAGGTGTAAACTTACTGGTAGTCGTGGCTTTATTGTAAGTGGGGCCTTACACTGACTCATATGTTCCCGAGCAATGAATTTTTCCCAAACCCTAATCCGGCCAATGAAACATTAATAGTTGGATCATTATTTAATTAGTATACATATATACAAGCTTAGTCTATACTTTAAGCATGCAAGCTAGGGATCGAAAAATTACCTTTGGAGGATGTCTATCATATCTTGGTAATCTGCTTGCGGTTTGCTCAACGAGTCATAGATTAACACACTGCTTTGTTTGAGATCGATGACCATCAATATCAAGTGATAGCTGTTCATACACATGATTCATATATATATTATTAGGGTTAAGTAAAATAAAATATGCACATACTTATTATTAACTATATATGTCTCATGCACTTAAAGTTGTATGGGAAGAGAATTCTTTCTCTATCTTTTTGGTTCACGAAGAACCTCATGAGATTCGTACACGACTCATCGTTCCAAGTCGCTGAAGGGTTTGGAGCCTTGAAAACAACATATGGATCAACAAACCCAACAGAATTGTCGTGTTTATCTCTGAGCTGAGTCATCTGATACCTGCAAAATATCAAGTCGATCCACAAGTATGTGTGTAAGAATACTACTATATACACATACTAGAGAGTTCAATAAAAACTATAAAAGAAACACTTACAAACAGTAGCAGCTAAGGAGCGATTTGTCCAGTGCGTCCATATGACATAGCTGGTGTAATTCCTCCATCTGGACTAAGATTAGGTCATCGCCACGGAAGTAGTGATGGTTCCGAATTCGGACAGAAATCCAATTGACATCACCGTCTTTAGAAGCCTCCATGCACCATTTGTTGATTGCAAACATCTGCGTACCAAGTACATGTAACTGATTGGGGTTCATTAGACTCCTGCCCGGTGCAAAATTTCTCCTCCATTCATCAACTACTTCCGCTCGTGGAAACTCCAGCCCAGTAGCAATATTTTTAATGGTGTCATACGGGAGACCGCTGTCAATAAAATTTTTTTCCATTGAGTCCATCTCAGACAAAGTGGTCTCTCCAGATTTCCTCCGTACTCTGCCCATGTTTGAACTATACTGATTTTGCACAACTAACGGGGACAAAGGTCTTGATGTTTCCCCGAGCTATGGAACACCCTTTCCCACTTTCTTCTTGCTGGATTGTTGTTCTTTTGCGGACTTCATAAGAGAGCGTTCGTAATCTGATTTTCGCGGAGCCTTTCAGGCTTCACGCATCTTGATACCATGTTAGTCCACCCTTTTCCTTAACTCCTGTGGGTTTAACAAGAGGTAAGGCTTCTCCGGGTTCCTCTTCGCTTTAGCAGCGGCGTCACATTCATCTAAAAAATTTCGCACATCTTTTTTCACCGTAATTTCTAACTCCTCATCAGTCTTTTCATAAGCTAATTTCTCTTGGGCTTTTTTTTCCTGATGTAGGAGCCTTCTTCTTTGGAGGTGCGGCCTTTGGTTCTGTGGCGGCAGACCGCTTCTTAGGGCCGCGCGGTGGAGGCGGCGGTGTTGGAGCCCGCGATGGAGGTTGTGGCGTTGGAGCCCGCGGTGGAGGAGATGGTGGGCTCGGTGGCGGTGTTGGAGCCTGCGGTGGAGGTTGTGGCGTTGGAGCCCGCGGTGGAGGAGATGGTGGGGCCGGTGGAGATCTTTGTGCAGGAGATGGGGTTGAAGCCGTGTCCTCCAACACATCGTCACCGCCCGCAACACTCTGATGCGCTGGGGAATAATGACGAACTGGACTATAATTCCTGCTACGCAAAACAACAAATGATGTGAGCATCCAACTAATATATACATATAGGAAGTTAGTGTAATAAAAATAGTTTCTCGTTCATGCGCACACTACCTATGGTGAGGATCTTAATCAGTAGGAGGAGGTTGCGGCGGTGACACTCCAGGAATAATAATGAAGCGCTTGCGCCAGCAAATAAATGTCTTCTCCGCTTCACCTAAAGTCTTCTCCCCATCTCCCCCTTCGATTTCCAGTGCCACGCTGCCACAACGTGTCTCAACCCTATCCACAGAGACGCTAGCGTATCCGGCTGGCACTGGTTGACCATGGATTCTTGGTGTTCTTGTGCCGTCGATAGGGTTTACAACACCGACAACCACCTTTTTCGTGGCATTTTCATCTGGAATGTGCAACTCACAAGTAGTAAAAGGTTCTTTAACGTCATCCACGGGGAAGCGTAGCTTGGAGCCATCTTGAATGGTTGGTACTTCCGTGGAGGCGCAGCTGCTTTTCATCTGACCTGGGGGGCTAATGTTCGCTTGAGGCTGTTGTGATGATGTACCTTGCCCACTCGTCATTTGACTGACGGACCAGGATGTCAGAGATATCATCAATCTATGATTACTTCGACTAATCCCGGACGGCACGAGAGATCCGAAGACTTGTTACGAAGTGTACTCGGTTTAAGACTCTCGTTTCTAACTTAGCCGAGTTGTAAAAGGAAGTCTTGTAATTAGAATAGGACTCCTTTGATGTAACCGGTTAGGACTCGGTCTGTGCTAAGGCTCACCCGGATATATAAGGGGAGCCGGGCGCAGGTCCCAGATCATCGAATATTGAATCATAACAATACACAAGGCACACGCCGCACTAGACGTAAGGTATTACGCTATTTAGCGGCCTGAACCAGTATAAATCGTTGTCCCTATGTAATCGCCGAGTCCTACGAACACCGATCCCCACCGAACAAATCTTTGGAGATCACTCAAGACGAGTTGCCGGTTAACAAACACCGACAGCTGGTGCGCCAGGTAGGGGCTTTCGGCGATTCGACGACCAAGAGCCCGGCGAACCGCGACAACATGTTCTCGGCGGGGTCAATTTTCGTTTTTGGCTCATGGACTTGCATCGCGGATGATCAAGGAAAGTTGCACAGCCAGCTCGACACCGAATCGAAGCTACAAGCCACGCCAAAGACAGAGGATCTCGCCCAGAGCTTAGCAAATCTAGCAATCCAAGACCCGCAGAACTCTAGGGACCATGCAGAAACGCCCGACTCCTACTCCAACTCAAGGTCTGAAGCAAAGGACTCGGACACCAGCTATGGTATCACCTTTGGGCTGCGGAACCCTGCTAAAAACTTCCAGAACCTGATCAGTGCAAGATTCAAAGAGTATCAGCAGATACCTTTGACGGGAGCTCAGCAAGGGCTCGTTTTCAGCTCTACTAAGGAGGGTAATATTATCCATTGGCCAATTCAGCCTGTCCCGGCCAGACTGGTTGGCACAATTGACCAGCAACTTCCATATCAGCACGGACATCAGCTCCCTTTTGAGAAACACGACTCCACAACGGAACTAATCTCCAGCACTTCTACTTTGGAATCCGTAACACCGGGATCATCAAACCAGGGTTACACTCATGAAGTCTTCATGGCGGGGCATCAGTCATCCCTACGACCACCAACCCCACCAGATCTCTGTCAAGACAATGAAACTCTGAGTATGATCTCTGACAACGATCCGGAAGGACCCACGAAAACCGAGTCCTTGAAAGAGGAAAGAATCCGAAGGAATAGAGCTAAGGAGGCCCGTAGAAGGCGAGCAACTCACCGCAGGGAAGCTGTAGATCGCTACAATGCACGACTAGAAGAGTACAACACCCGAAGGCGTCTGGAAGTAGAGGCAGAGCGTCAAGCTCGCACCGAAGAGAATCACTCCCAGGATGATCTTAACAGACGGCGCCCTGATTGTTCTCGCAACCTAGAACCCGAGTTCATGAGGGTCGCCGGCCATAAAATCTTCCAGACTCCCTATCAAAACATACTAGCTCTAGCTATGGAGATGCGAGCCAAGGCCAATCGCACCCCTGATGAGGAGCGACGACTGGTCATGCTCCAGACTACCGCACTCTAACTACGGGGGCGGAATCTTGAATCCCTAGCTGATGAGCAAGCTTCATCTCACCCGAGCCAGAGGCGGCCGGTTCAAGAACGACTCGGACGCATCCTAGCAAGGAGTCGTCTGGGCCACCGATCAAGTTGAAGGAGGAGCCGAATCTTCATACAGAGGAGTCGCAGTTGTAGCATCCGACGCAGTAGATCGCTTCCCCTTCTTTTCCCAAAGGCTTCGAGCAGTCTCGTTCCCGCGAAAATTCAAACCCGGGAACTACTCCAAGTATGATGGGAAGACAGAACCCAAACGATGGCTCAGGTTGTATGCTCAAGCAGTCGAGCTAGCTGGTGGAAGTAACGACGTCAAAGCACTCTACCTCCCAATGGCTCTAGAGACAATGCCACTCGCTTGGTTTGACAGGCTTAAACCCGAGTCCATCGACTCCTGGGAACAACTACATCGTATCTTCGTCGAAAACTTTGCTGGTGTCCTAGAGAGATCAGATCCCCGGACTAAGCTCAGAACCTGCAAGCAACAGAAAAATGAATCAATGCGGGAGTACTATAGGCGATTTTCAGAAATCCGCTCTACAGTATCCGACATCACAGACAGAGAAGTAATTGACCTCTTCGGCAACGGCATTTGCGAAAGGTACAATTACAAAGATTTTATCAAGCAGGACCCGACCACCGCTGACGAGTTCCATTGGGCTGTAAACTCCATGATGGCGACAGAGGAACGCACACAGGAACGCTTCCCCGATAGAAACACGCAAGGTGATCGAGGAAACAACTCGAGAAGCAACCAGGCACCACAGCAAAATACCCGGAAAAGGGCAGGAGATAACACTGTTGCTGCCATGGAGCCTCAGAAGAAGGGAAACAAGTCATTCACCTTTGATGACTTACTCGACGGACCCTACCCCTTCCATCCGAAAAGTGGACATCAAGCAAGGCACTGCCGACAGCTCAAGGAGCGAGGCTTGAACCCCGACTTCAACAAAAACAAGAAAGACAAAGGCAAGAAGACAGCTGAGGATCCTCAACAGGACGATGGTGGCTTTCAGCACCCCAAAGGAACTATTAATGTCATCTTTGGGGGAGTAACTACCAGCGACAACAAGAGGCTTCAGAAGCTTTCGCTGCGAGAGATCATGTCCACCGAACCAGCGACACCCAAAGATCTCGACTGGTCCGAATACCCGATTAATTACTCCAGAGCAGATCAATGGACCAGTGTTTCCAATGCAGGCCATTACCCGCTAGTTTTGGATCCCACGGTCGCCGGATATACACTTGGTAGGGTACTCATCGATGGCGGAGCAGGACTCAATGTTATCTTTGCAAGCACCCTACGAAAGATGAATCTAGATCTCGCCACCCAGCTCACACCATCAACAGCTCCTTTCTACGGCATAGTACCCGGAAAAGCGGTTGTACCACTCGGAAGGATTATACTACCCGTCACTTTTGGAACTCCGATCAATTATAGAACGGAGTACATCAATTTTGAGGTAGCCGACTTCGAATCATCGTATCACGCCATATTTGGGCGACCCGCTATTGCCAAGTTTATGGCAGTACCCCATTAACCGTACCTCTTATTGAAGATGTCGGGTCCCAAAGGAATCTTAACCTTCAGAGGCAACTTGAAGCAGTCATTTGATTGCCACACAGAGGCTGTCCAAATCGCTGAAAAAGCTCAACTCACCCTGGAAGTACAAGAACTTGCTCAGATGGTGCTTAATACCAAGCCTGGAGATTCAGAAATCCCAACAAAGAAGGCGGGTACTATTCAACCATCAGCAGAAGTCTCCACAAAAGCCATTGACCTGGAAACCAGTGATCCTTCCAAGACAGCGGTTATCAGTGCTCACCTATCTCAAGAATAGGAACTCGTGCTCACCAAGTTCCTTAGAGCAAACAAAGACATATTTGCTTGGAAACCAGCAGACATGCCCGGGGTCCCAAGGAACTTGGCTGAGCACAGATTAGAGTTAAAGGAAGGCTCTAGACCTATCAAGCAAAGATTACGATGATTTTCACCAGAGAAGAAAGAGGCAATCAAGAAGGAAATAGCTAAGCTACTCGCGGCCGGATTCATCAGAGAAATCCTCCACCCCGAGTGGTTAGCTAACCCAGTGCTAGTCAAAAAGAAGAACTCTGCTGAGTGGCGCATGTGTGTCGACTACATAGCCTCAACAGGCATTGTCCAAAGGATCCCTTCGGATTACCAAGGATAGACCAAATAGTTGATGCCACCGCAGGCTCCGCCTTACTCTCCTTTCTGGATTGCTACTCCGGGTACCATCAGATTTCCCTCAAAGAAGAAGATCAACCCAAGACATCGTTCATCACTCCTTTTGGAGCATACTGTTACAAAACTATGTCCTTTGGACTGAAGAATGCGGAGGCCACTTATCAACGCGCCATCCAAGATTGTCTGGGTGATCAGATTGGCCGCAATGCAGAAGCTTATGTTGATGATGTAGTCATAAAAACAAAGGATCCGACTACCCTGATATCAGACCTAGAAGAAACCTTCAACAGATTACGTGCGTATCAATGGAGACTCAATCCAACCAAATGCGTCTTCGGGGTACCCTCAGGACAGCTACTCGGATTCCTCGTTAGTCATTGAGGCATCGAGGCTAGTCAAAAGCAGATCACAGCTATCATCAACATGAAGCCGCCTACTTCTGTTCGAGACGTTTAGAAACTCACCGGGTGCATGGCTACGTTAAATCGATTTATCTCACGGCTCGGAGAAAAGGGATTGCCTTTCTTCAAATTGCTTAAAGCCGGTGACAAATTCCAATGGACGGAAGAAGCGGATAAGGCTTTTGAACAACTCAAAAGCTATCTTACCAATTCACCCATACTGACGCCGCCAGAGCCCAGGGAACCGATGATGCTGTATATCGCAGCTACCACACACGTTGTCAGCACAGCAATCGTGGTGGAGCGCAAAGACGACAAACACATCTACAACACCCAACAACCAGTTTATTACATCAGCGAGGTACTATCTGACTCGAAGGTCAGGTACCCACAAGTACAAAAACTGCTCTATGCTTTACTCATATCCTCAAGAAAGCTGCGACACTACTTCGAAGCTCATGAGATCACGGTAGTCACGGATTTTCCTTTAGGAGAAATCCTTCACAACCGTGACGCTACTGGAAGGATTTCCAAGTGGGCAGTTGAATTAGGGGCACTCAACATCAAGTTCACTCCGAGGAAAGCTATCAAGTCTCAGGCCTTAGCTGATTTTGTCGCTGAATGGACTGAAATACAGCAGACTAGAGACAACGCTACTCCCGATCATTGGAAGATGTACTTCGATGGATCCCTAAAACTCGGAGGAGCAGGAGCTGGAGTCCTTCTTGTATCACCCGCAGGTGAACAGCTCAAATACGTTCTGCAAATATTGTGGCCGGCTACCAACAATGAAGCAGAATATGAGGCACTGCTCCACGGACTTAAACTAGCAGTCACTTTGGGCATTAAGCGGTTGTTAGTCTATGGCGATTCCTCCGTGGTCATTCACCAAGTTAATAAAGACTGGGACTGTACCAAGGAAACAATGAACGCCTATTGTGCTGAAGTACGTAAGCTGGAAAAACACTTTGCAGGACTGGAACTCGTTCATGTTACCCGGGATCTCAACGTGGTAGCAGATATACTTGCAAAATTGGGTTCTGACAGAGCACAAGTTCCTAGTGGTACCTTTGTACATGAGTTATCCAAGCCCTCAATCCAAGAGAAGGAGGAGTTCGAGCCATAACCCGCAACCTAGGTCCTATCCCTAGCACTCGACTGGACACGAGTTTTCATCGATTACTTCAAAGAACACAAACTGCCAAGCGACAAGACTACAGCAGAGCAAGTCACCAGGTGTAGCAAAAACTATGTTCTAGTCGGGGATAAACTGTATCGACGCGGAGCTTCATCAGGGGTCCTCCTCAAGTGTATTACACCAGAAGAAGGCAGGCAAATCTTGAATGAAGTCCACTCTGGGTCCTGCGGAAATCACGCAGCTTCGAGGACACTAGTCGGAAAAATCTTCAGGTCAGGATACTACTGGCCCTCAGCTTTAAAAGACGCGGAAGACTTAGTCCACTGATGCCAATCATGCCAGTTTTTTGCCAAGCAGCAGCATGTACCCGCATATGAACTGATATGCATCCCTCCATCATGGCCCTTTGCCAAGCTGCGTTTTACCCTGCTCGGATCAGGCTCCCGAGGAGGGTTAAATGTGATGGAGCGACCTGTAGGGGTGGAGGTGATGGCAAGACCGGCCTGAAGCTGTGCGTGTCTCTTGGCACGGGCCGGTCGTCGAGGTTGAAGCCACTCCCCTTCGTCGTGCTCAGGCAAACGATCTCCGATCGAATCTGCTAGAGCAAGGGTTTCAGCGATGCCTGCCGTGACTCGACCGATAGATTCGATCAAATCAGAGTTGTCGAGGCGCCGCCCTCGGTAACGGGGAAGCACGGTCCTGCTCGGGGGCTCCGATCTTGACGTCGGGGTTCCAACTGGCAGAAACGCTTGGAGTGCCTCTATGCTCCCGGTTGCTGGGCCATCTCTGGTGACCCACGAGAAGGACCCGACGGTGATCGCCAGGCCGGCCGGGAGATCCATAGAAGCCGGAAAAGAAACCGCCTGAGTCGTCATGACGTCCGCACACACACTCCCCACGGTGGGCGCCAGCTGTCGACGAAATATGGTCGATAGCCCACCTGGGGGTATGCCCGAGGTGGTAGATTAGCGGGGAAGGCGTGTGGAACGACGATCCAGACGTGACACAAAGACGAAACTAGATGAACACGAGAGTTTATCCAGGTTCGGGCCGCCGAGTTTAGCGTAATACCCTACGTCCTGTGTCGATCTGTCTATTCTGTATCTTGATGATCGCGTCTTTGAGAGGGGGTCCCCGCTCACCTTATATAGTCACGGTGAGTAGGGTTACAGATCCTAGTAGATCGGATCTCTTGATGGAACAAGGAAACCTAATCGATTACAATCCCATGTCACGATGTGTTTCCTAATCGACTATGATTCCTTGTCAGTGAAGACTTCCACGCCGTCATCCAACCAGCTGAGCCGCCTGCCCGACCAGCTGGGCCTTGATGCCATGATCCTTCACATCCAGTTGGGCCGGTCTTCATAAAACAGCCCAAGTATGACTGTGAGGACACCTGGGTCTATATCCCCACACCCTTCTCATGTTGGGGACTCGATATGGTGGGTCCTCTCAAGCGTGCCCCAGGCGGATTCGAGTACATCTACGTCGCAATTGACAAATTCACAAAATGGATCGAGTACATGCCCTTGGTCAAGTTCAATGCAACCAAGTCAGTCCAATTCATGCAGAGCATCTTTCATCGCTTTGGAATGCCGCACAGAATCATCACTGATCTTGGGTCCCCCTTTACGGCTATTGAATTCAAGTCATGGGCTAGCGACTGTGGAATCAAGATAGACTACGCATCAGTAGCTCACCCACAGTCCAATGGCCAGGTTGAAAGAGCAAACGCCCTGATTCTCGCCGGATTAAAACCAAGGCTATTCGACCTCCTAAAAGATCTCGGCGGAAAGTGGGTTGAAGAATTGCCTAAGGTAGTCTGGGGGCTACGTACACAACGAAGTCGGGCAACAGGCCAAACACCTTTCTTTCTGGTATATGGCACTGAAGCAATCCTACCGGCTGACTTAATCTAGAACTGCCCACGAACGGAGCAGTACAACGAGGGCGAAGCTGATGATACCAGGCGGCTAGAAGTCGACAGCCTTGAAGAAGCCCGACTAACTGCACTTTTTCAATCAGCGAGGTACCTCCAAGGGATGAGGCGCTATTACGATAAGAACGTCCATCACCGCACCTTCCAAGTAGGCGACATGGTGTTGAAGAAAATTCAGAACACCGTTGGACGTCACAAGCTCATGAGCCCATGGGAAGGTCCTTATATTGTATCCAAAGTAACAAGACCCGGGTCATTTGAGCTAGTCACCAAAGATGGATCTCCACTGCCAAATTCATGGAATATTGAGCACTTGAAGAAATTCCATACTTAAGGACTACGCTACAATACGGACTCAGGGCAATTGTATTTATTAGTCGGATATTAATAAAGTTTGAAGTTCATACGACATAAGAACTTTTTATCCAGGCTATTTTCTACAGCTCATCATGACTATTCAGTCGCATAACAGTCTCTGCAATAGCAGGGCTTACCTTCGACTAATATATCATATTACTCGGATAGATTGGTTCAGCGGAAACCATACTTGAGTTACGAGCTTCGAGCTCAATACAACTCACAAGGTCGTACGGCTTAACACCCGGCTATCAGCCTATAGCGAATATGGAATCCACCATAGTGGAGACTAGTTCCTATAAGGCGTAACAAGGCGAGACAGTACTCACCCTGTTACATACATCCTGGACAGAGGTCCACCCACCTTCGCACTCAAGTTGCGATCGTCAAGAGGATATGATTCACCCAGAAGGAACCAATGCTACGGTCCTTCAAGAGGTGCTTGATCATTGTTATCCCTTGAACAAGGGTACTAAGAGTAGTACTCGGGCAAGACTAAGTTCTCTACATAACGGTTAGAGAAACGAAGTCACAAGACCCAAACTAAAGTGCTAGGGAGCACTCGGATAGACTCGTCTAATTAGACGCCTAGTCATACATCCACAACAAATAAAACTCAACCCATTACCAAAGAAATTTGCCGCAATATGGAGTTGGACATACATGCAATTCACAAGGTTCAAAAGTAACCGATATTTTTTATAATAATTGTTTTCAGGAGATACAAGCTGCAGAGACTGAGGAGCTTAGACTACTCTACAAGATCTAATATCTGTGTGTACTCCTCCGCGGCGGTTTTCACCTCCTCTTGCATTGCCGCAAGGTCCTCGTCACCTTTGTCCTCTGGAAGGGTCATCAGAGCGGACAGGTCAAAGGACGGCAGATGCAGCCGCAGTGTTGCCATCAGACCCTGCACCACGGAGATCGACATATCTTTGATGTATTGCGCCAGCCGCCCAGGAGCAGCCTTGGCCCGTTCAATCAAAGACTCCTCGACTCCTGCTGGTGCCGGAATCATATTGAGCAAGGGCTCGACAGCATGCTCCAAGGCCATCAGGGAATCCCGCGACTCCTTCGTAGACTTCAAAGCCTGCAGAAGGTCCCAGTCAGCACCCTCACGCATCAATTTGGCTTCTTGAAGAGTACTCTGCGCGTTAGCAAATACCTCTTCAAGCTCCGCCTGTTTCCGATTGAAGGCGTTCTGCCACCCGGAAGCCAGCTTATTCGCATCTGCATAAACAACAGTCAGTTATCATGACATCCGACTAATATTATGGAGTAGAGCGACACAGAAACTCCAAGTATACCTTCAAGCTGTTTTTTAGAACTCTTCTTGAGCTCCTTCAGCTTCTGTTCCATGGTAGTAGACTTGGCTATCAGCCCACCCTCTCGGTTGTTAGCAGCATCACGCTCCGCTACCACTTCCTTGAGGCTGCCTTGGAGTTCATTGATACGATTATGCAGAACTTGAGTGGCTACCTTCTGGCTAATCTGGTCCTGAGCAATATAGTCCCAGAGCTCTTGGTTTTCACGAGACAGCTCCTGGCGGATCCGGGTGACTTGATCTCTAACCTTGAAGTCAAAGGACTACAATATAATAAAATTGTGAGTACTCGGATGAGTTTACAGTACAACAAGAAGAGATTGAGACTTTTACCTCAATAAATTGGTGAAGAGCTTCAAATAGAGCCTTCACCTGGTCCTTCAGTTCCCTCAGCCGAGTAAGATCCTGATCATACCCGGATACGTCAAGAGTAGCTCCTTGGCGCGAGGACTCGGGTGCATCTAAAGATCCTCCCTGCTGACAAGCTGAGCCCTCTGCATGTATCTCTGTCAAGACCATGTCCAGGGTAGGTTTGCCCGGCTGTCGTGTACGAAAAAACCAGTCATTCCACACTCGGTCAAACTCCAATTGAGCGGGAGAACGAAAGATGGAGTACGACCAACCAACCTGAGGCAATGGAAGAGCATCCGTGTCAGGAGCAGCATCGGCCCGAGACTTGGACGGAGAAGAGCCAGGCAGCGCATCTACCTGACCGAATGTCGGCGGCACGCTGGAGTCATCCTTGGCCAGCGACTCCGACTCCTCTACCGTCTGAGGATCAGGAACGGTGCTCGAGGCTGTTGCACCTGGTTTTGCCTTCCTGCAAGAAGACAAGTATATATGTCAGTATCAGAACTCTGTGTACGCTCTACAAAGCTGAAAAACTCACTTTACAAGCTTCAAAGGCTTTGGTAGCTTCAAGAGCGGTTGTCCCAGAAGCGGGTCTGAAGTCGGAGGTTTCTCAGACACCACATCGCTCGAAGTCCCTTGCGCCGTCCCAGCATCTGATACAGCGACATATATAAGATAAGAGCTTATCAACACTCAAAAGAACTACAAAGTACTCGGGTTTTCCCTTACCAGGAGCACCCGGCTTACAGTGCTTTTCAGCCAATTCTTGCGATAAAAGAACTTTGCGACATGCACGGCGATTACCAGTATGGGCCCTCTTAGGGATGGGTCCTCTGGTTTCCTGATGAGGAGTCGGCGATCTCTTCCGGCTACTCTCTGCTTCTGGGTCTACGAGCACGACATCAGAATCAGTCGAGTCTGTGTCAAGCCAATCCAAATCAGCAGGAGAGCTTGGTTTGTTTGGAAGGTCCTCACTACGGATAGGACCCTCCAAAGCTATGCCTCCGCCCTCTTCAGTCACTGGAGGCAGTGGAGGGCAATCATTGTTATCTCTCCCCTGGCCCTATAAATTAGAAGGATATCTAGTCAGGTCAGATGGATATATATTCAGAACCTCGATGACATGACAAGCTAAGTACTTACCTGAGGAGGAGGATTAATGGCGGAGAAGGACATCATCACTGGAGCAAGACGTTCACGGCTTTTAAGCAGCCGGTTCACTCTCCAGAGGACTTCGCAGTCTGCCAATTGCTTAACAGCGTGGCGACCCGGGTCATTCTTACCAAGATATTCGAACCCAAAGTTGGCTCGCTGCTGAAGCGGGTGGATGCGCCGGGCAACAAAGCCTTGAACGACAGTGTATCCGGTCAGTCCATCGATTATCAAAGCATCTATCATCATGAGGAGGGGATGGATAGCCCCTACTTCTTCAATTGTGAGCTTCTCCTTCCATTCACGGCACTTCTGTGGTGGTGGATTACCCATATAAAACCACCCAGCAGCCCAGTCTTTTACTGACTCTAACAACTCAACAGCTATATACTGATTGGCTACTTCTAATCTAACCTGGAGACTAGCCCCTTCGACTACTTCGGTATTAGCATCACTAGGTTGACACTTAAACCAGAAAAAGTAGCGGAAAAGGGTAAAAGAGGGGAAAATTCCCAGGAAAGCTTCGCAAAGATGGGCAAAGATTGCAATATGAAGAACTGCATTGGGAGTGATATGGTTCAGAGTCAAACCATAGTAATGCAGCAAGCCACGGAAGAAATCAGAAGCAGGAAGCCCCAATCCCCGCTCCACGAAGGACTTGAACATCACAATCTCCGTGGTGTTGGGGGCAGGAGCGCGATGATCAGTGGGTACCCTCCATCCGTCAAGCGGTTGCGCCCGGAGCAATCCTTGCTGCGCCAAGAATGCCAATTCCGCCAGAGTGGTATCCGACTTCTTCCACGCCAAGACATCAGTTGGCGGGTTCGGATGCTTAGGCTTTCCGGTGATGGTGATTTTAGCCTTTCTCTTCTCCGCTGCAGACTGCCTCTTGGGACCCATGTTGGTACGAGAGATTTTCTACGCATAAACTATGGAATTGGATAAGGGATTTCTAGCTCTAAAGGCAATTGCTTGAAGAAAGCGTGAGGAAAGCACAAGCCCGGTGGCGGCTTATTATAGATATGTTTGGATAACCGTTCGACTTTCCTAAACGGCGTCATGACAACGTCTGTAACCCTAACGGCTGGGAACACGTGTCAGACAGCGTTAGAGATAGAGATCAGGAACAGTAAACAGACAAGTTTTCCTTCCGCGGGGCACATTTAGTACTCGGACAACAAGACAGAGGACTCGGAAAATATTCCAAGTACCCGGATCTTTATTATTATTACTCGGAATTACAAAAGAGATGCATGGAAACATCTTGAGATACAACAACTTTCAACAGAAGACCAATCAAGGTGTAAAACGCAACTCTAGTGAATTCAAGGTACATAGCCTTGATGCTTATTGCACCAAGGACCGGGTTCAGTGAGACGCAGTAAAGCAGACACAGAACCTTGGGTAGACACTATGTTTTCAGTGCATCCCAAGGTGGGTCTTTGGTACCACCCCAGTACTCAAGGAACTCGGGGAAGACCATCACCCTCGCCGCCCTTTTGACAACCTGTGACTCCGAGGTTATCTACGAGTGGTAGTCACAAGAGTTCTTTTAGGCGCACCGCTGTGTCCCTCTGCTCGCGACCACTTGGAAACCACCCTAACGGATGGTCCTTTCACAAGAGTTCTTCTAGGCACTTCAGCTATTCTACAGAAGGAGGACACCCGGGGGCTCGATCATCTTAGCTACTGCTATTACAATACCCATGGAACTAATAAGAAACTCTACACTCTCGAAAGATATGAACTCTTTGCTTCACAGGCACGGTATTTATAGGCGGTTGCTTCTGGGTCTATAGACCAAGTTCATCAACAAGAGTGATTGCTGGACCAATAATTCAACCAATGTACTGTGCTGCATGTGAAGCTCGGCATGGGTAACAGAGCTGATTCTCACAAGCACTTCAAGATGAAGACGACAAAGCTTGCAGTTGAAGAAAACGACAAACATCATCATTGCGCACAGTTGGAACAGTCACCAGTCAATTATTGCTGGACTCTTGGTAATTTTTATTCAGTGGGGGGTGATACGGGATGTTTGTTGAAAACATTACCCACCTGAAGCTGAGTATTTATTATTCGGACGATTTAAGCAATACAATGATGTCATAGTCTGACTTCTCAAGACCTTGATAGATTACCTTTCTGAAGATCCCAACCACCAACTACTAATAGTACTCGGACCTCGGGCTCGGGGGCTACAGGGTATAATCTATAAACGAAATGTTTTTTCTTATTCAAGAGTTACTTGGACAAGGCTCTAAAAAGATCCTCAAAGTTATTGTAAATAACAAGAGGCTCGGGGGCTACACCCATAGGGTGCACTTTTTTGAAGAAAAGTGCACGCCATGGAAAATTCTTTAGACTTCAGAGCACTTCAGGATTTCTCAAAGACATTACTCAGAGATTCTCAAGAGGAAACTGGAAGATAATGTCTTGAAGAAATGATGAAGAGCTCGGGGGCTTGACGGACCAGGATGTCAGAGATATCATCAATCTATGATTACTTCGACTAATCCCGGACGGCACGAGAGATCCGAAGACTTGTTACGAAGTGTACTCAGTTTAGGACTCTCGTTTCTAACTTAGCTGAGTTGTAAAAGGAAGTCTTGTAATTAGAATAGGACTCCTTTGATGTAACCGGTTAGGACTCTGTCTGCGCTAAGGCTCACCCGGATATATAAGGGGAGCCGAGCGCAGGTCCCAGATCATCGAATATTGAATCATAACAATACACAAGGCACACGCCGCACTGGACGTAAGGTATTACGCTATTTAGCGGCCTGAACCAGTATAAATCGCTGTCCCTATGTAATCGCCGAGTCCTACGAACACCGATCCCCACCGAACAAATCGTCTGAGATCACTCAAGACGAGTTGCCGGTTAACAAACACCGACATTGACTAAGTGCCGCTTGCACTTGCCTTTTGATTTCCTCCTGCATCCATTCTTCACGAGATTTCTCACACTCTTGTGTTTGAAGAACATACTCCTTCAACTTGAAGAGTCGCTCTGCCTCCTCGTCCTTCTTTCTCTGGCGGCTTCTGTAACTTTCTCGATCCGCTTCAAAGGAATGCAGCCACGAAACGGCCCCAAAGCCTCTCGTATGCCCACCGTGCTCAAGATTCTCCAGCGCGTACATGAGTTCATCCTTCTCTCTGTTGGGCTTGAACTCGCCAGCCAACACCGCACTTCGTGCTTGAACTAGCCTCTGTGCTGCTCTTGAAATTTGCGGGCCCCAATCAAGCTCCCCGTCATTAGGGTTTATGGTTCCCCCATGAGCGTAGAACCAATTCCTGGACCGTTCACTCCAATTTCTTCTTATTGTCTCCGAGACTACCCCCCTGGCAAGCATCTCCTGTTCTTGTCTCTCCCACTTTGGAAGGGCAGCCTTATAGCCACCTGATCCTAAATGATGCTGGTATTTCTTCTGAGCTGCATTCTGTTTGTTTACTCTGACCCGGGCCTCGCTCTCTTGTGATCTTTTGTACTGTACAAATTCATCCCAATCGGCCCTTATCTTGACATACGCCTTAGAGTTGAAATCTGGCGTCTCGTTCTTCAGCACAAACTTGTGGTACAATTTCTTCTTCCAGTCCTGAAAAAGTGTGGCCATCTTCTTCATTGTCCACTCCCGAATTCGCCTCAGCAGCTCCTCATCTTCCGTGTCGAACGAGAAATGAGCTTGGATGTCATCCAAGACTAGCTACTTGTCAAGATCGGAGACATAACTGATCTCGAGAGCACTTCGCCTCTCTTTCCATTCACGGGCACTTATCGGAATCTGATCTCTCACAAGGAACCCACAGTGAAAGACATATTTCTGTGCATGGGGTCCTAGTGGTTGGCCTGTAGCCATATCGAATTCGGAGATTACATGACGGCCCTTCAACGGCCTCTTCGGTCCTCATTTTGGTCTGCTCTGCCCCGTCGCAGACGTCGATCCAGAGGGCTACACATAGGTAAAGACATGATGATGAAACCCTAATACAAGTTGAGATAAAACCTAATCAAGTAATAAAGTAAATGTAAACCCTAACACGACATATTGTATATATACCTCGCCTGTATTGCCTTCTTCCATCTCAACTTGTTGTTTAGGGGGATTTTTATCATGCATGGTCATGCCTTCGTAATTCAATAAGTATTGACTCCCGTCATCGTCGCCGGCGATGATATTCATCATTTCCTCCTCCATGTTCTCATTTGGGTCGGCCATTTCTATGAATATTAAAATATATATACAATATAATCGAACACTTAGAGGAGCTTTATACATGTATGTGAAACGAAAACCGAAAACTAGGGGTTTAGGGGGTTAGGCGTTCGGGTCGGGTTTCGGGGTTTAGGGGTTTAGGTTTGAGGGTTTAGGGTTTCGGGGTTCGGGGTTTCAAGGTTTCGGGGTTTCGGGGTTCGGGGTTTCGGGGTTTAGGGTTTCGGGGTTTAGGGGTTTAGGTTTGAGGGTTTAGGGTTTCAGGGTTTAGGGTTTCGGGGTTCAGGGGTTTAGGTTTGAGGGTTTAGGGTTTCGGGGTTTAGGGGTTTAGGTTTCAGGGTTTAGGGGTTTAGGGTTTCGGGGTTCAGGGCTTTAGGTTTGAGGGTTTAGGGTTTTAGGGTTTCGGGGTTTAGGGTTTCGGGGTTTAGGGGTTTAGGTTTGAGGGTTTAGGGTTTCAGGGTTTAGGGGTTCGGGGTTTCGGGGTTCAGGGTTTCGGGGTTTAGGGGTTTGAGGGTTTAGGGTTAGGGTTTCGGGTTTTAGGGTTTCGATATTTAGGTGACATGTAATCGCCAACATTAAAAATAACATATATTCGTAAAGAGGCAATTCAACATTAAAAATAACACGAAGAAGCATATCTGTCAAAATATTTCTAACTGTAAATACATGTTTAAACATATCCAAGTGATTTTATGTGGCATTCCAACATGACACATGATTTTCTATGAACACATATTTCTAAGAGTAATAAATACATGTTTAAACATATCCTTGTCACGTGATTTACACACCGTGGACGAGAACGACGACGGCGGACAGCAGCGAGGATGACGACGGTGCGGATGACAGTGGACGGCGGCGAGGTCGGTCGAGTGGTCACCAGGACTACAGGTCGAACACATATTTGTTAGGTTAAAAAAACATATATATGATTTTCCTTTTTCTATAAATATATCTATTCATATTCATTATTTGTATATATCTATTTCTATAAAAGAAGAAATGAAAAAGTTAAATAGAAAATAATCTATAGATATATATATCTATTTATATTTATTTTATATATATCACTTTCTATTTCTAAATACATATATATTTATTTTCTATATATATCTATTTATATATCACTTTCTATTTCTAAATACATATATATTTATTTTTCTATATATCTATTTATAGGTATATATTTCTTTTTCATTTCTTTTCTTTTACACTCTCACACACCCACTGGACAGTACACACGCACACCACGCACACTGCACACGCGCACACACACGCACAGGCCGTACGGCGGCGGCGCGGAGGACGGCGGCGGCGGCGCGGGCGGCGGTGCGGAGGACGGCGGCGAGGACGACGCCGTACGGCGCGGAGGGCAGTGAGGCCGAGGAGGACGGCGGCGCGGAGCTCGACGGCGAGGAGGACGGCGGCGCGGAGCTCGACAGCGCGGACAGAGGCTCGACGGCGAGGTGAGCTCGAGGGCGGCGGCGCGGGGCAACTGCGCGTCGATCTGGGGAAGATTGGAGGGCACTGTGCCCTGTGCCCTATATACCCGGGAGGGCCTTTAGTCTAAAGGGTTGGACCTTTAGTCCCGGGCCGTCTTACGCACCGGGTCCCGGTGCATAAGACGGCCCGGGAGTTCTTTCCCGCCACAGTTTTGGGTTTTCAGTATTTTGGGTTTTGTATTAAGTTTCCACTATATAAATATGTTGTAATTCTTGTTAATTGCATAGTAAATTGAACAGTAGGCATAAAATTACTTAAAAATAACAGTTGTATATCCTTTAACCTTATTGTATAGTAGAAAATTTTGTAGCATAAATTCTTTTCTTTTTTTATAATAACGAATATAAATGTAAATAACCATTCATATTTGGTTAATGCAAAAATGTAATGTTCAATTTAAATTTAAAAAATTGTTGGCTTTCAATAGAAAAATTATTTTCATATCATTTGGACGTTAATCTTTTGTTTAAAACCTAAAAAATCATTGCCCAATTTCGTTCTACACGACAGATGCAGTAGTTTTAGATTTTTAAATTTAGTTTTTTTAAATATGTCTTAAATCTTTCTAATTGAACAGAAAATTAAATATTTGATATACTTTCTTTTAAAAATTAGTATGAGATTCTTTTTGCTTTAGTTTACAGAAGAAAATGTTAAATTTTAGTATCTTCTTATATATATATAAATCCATTATCAAATAAATGATGTCTTAATTAATTAATTATTACATAATATATTTACAACCCACTATTAAGCGGGCACAACTGCGAACCTCCTCTTGACATATGTCCTTTGGTTATGATCATTCCTTAACCATGGAGTTTCCTCATTGTTTAACAAAATGCTTGGGTCTTTGTTCACTTTGAATGGCGGAATTCGATCATCTCTTTCATAATCACCTGACATGTATGACTTGTCCTCAATTCCGACAATGTTTCTTTTCCCTGAAAGAACTATATGGCGCTTTGGCTCGTTGACGATCGAGTTGTTATCATTTTTCCCTCTTTTTGGTTTTGTAGACATGTCTTTCACATAGAACACTTGACTCACATCTGCGGCAAGGACAAATGGTTTGTCTTTGTACCCAATATTGTTGAGGTCCACTGATGTCATCCCATACTCCTTGTCGACTGTTACCCCACCTCCGGTACCGGTCATCTTGACCCATTTACACCGGAACAAAGGGACTTTAAAATTAGATGCGTAGTCTAGTTCCCATATGTCATGTATGCGGCCATAATATGTTTGTTTGTTCCTATTTGGATCCATGGCATCCACGCGTACACCACTGTTTTGGTTGGTGCTCCTTGCGTCTTGGGCTACTGTGTAAAATGTATTCTCATTGATCTCGTACCCTTTGTACGTGTTGATATGCCACGATGGTTGTCTGGCCAACAAATAAAGCTGCTCATCTATGTTGTCATCACTCTGACATTGTTTTCGCAACCAATCGCCGAAGGTTTGCATGTGCTGACGTGTAATCCAAGATTCACTCTTCCCGGGCCACTTGGATCGAAGGAAATCCTTATTTACCTCGATATATGGATCGACCAATGAGGAGTTCTGTAGAACTGTGTAGTATGCTTTATCGAAGTAATCGTCTCATGTACCGATATATGTTTTCTTCCCTAGTGTTCCCTTGCCACTGAGTCTGCCCTCGTGTCGCGATTCGGGAACTCCAATCGGGTCAAGGTCTGGAATAAAGTCCACACAAAACTCTATGACCTCCTCTGTTCCGTAGCCCTGGGCGATGCTTCCTTCAGGCCGAGAACGGTTATGAACATATTTTTTCAGGACACTCATGAACCTCTCGAATGGGAACATGGTGTGTAGGAACACAGGACCGAGAATAATGATCTCCTTGACCAGGTGAACTAGGAGGTGTGTCATGATATCAAAGAAGGATGGAGGAAACACCAACTCAAAGCTGACGAGACATTGAACGACATTATTCTGCAAAGTAGAAAGTTCCTCTGGATTGATTGCCTTTTGTGAAATTGAATTGAGGAATGCAGATAGCTTCACGGTGGCTAGACGTACATGTGGAGGTAGAATTCCTCTTAGAGCAACAGGAAGCAATTGGGTCATAAGCACATGGTAGTCATGGGACTTCAAGTTTTGGAACTTCTTCTCTGGCACATTAATTATTCTCTTTATATTGGAGGAGAATCCAGATGGGACCTTGATGCTGTTAAGGCATTCAAACATGCTTTCCTTTTCTTCTCTGCTAAGAGTGTAGCTAGCAGGGCTTAAGTACTGGCGCCCGTCATCTGTCTTCTCCGGATGCAAGTTGTCTCATTCTTTCATGCGCTGCAAGTCCTGTCGTGCTTCAAGTGAATCCTTAGGCTTTCCGTAGACACCCATGAATCCAAGAAGGTTCACACAAAGGTTCTTTGTCAGGTGCATCACATCGATCGCATGGCGGACCTCTAGGACATGTGAGTAGGGTAGCTCCCAGAATATGGACTTCTTCTTCCACATGGGTGCGTGTCCCGAAGCGTCTTTGGGAACAGGTTCACTGCCCCGTCCCTTTCCAAATACTACTTTTGTATCCTTCACCATTTCGAGTATATCATCTCTGGTTCGGTTACGAGGCTTGGTTTGGTGGTCTGCCTTACCTTTAAAATGTTTGCCTTTCTTTCTTACTGGGTGGCCCAGAGGAAGAAACCGACGGTGCCCAACATACACGACCTTCCGATAGTTTTTCAAAAATAAACTATCAAGGTCTTAAAAACAGTGTGTGCATGCATTATATCCCTTGTTTGTCTGGCCTGAAAGATTACTTAGAGTCGGCCAATCACTGATTGTTACGAACAATAATGCTCGCAGGTCAAAGTGTTCCTGTTTGTACTCATCCCACACGCGTATGCCTGGTTTGCTCCATAGAAGTAGAAGTTCCTCAACTAATGGCCTCAGGTAGACATCGATGTCGTTGCCAGGTTGCTTCGGCCCTTGGATGAGCAACGGCATCATAATGAACTTCCGCTTCATGCATAACCATTGAGGAAGGTTGTAGATACATATAGTAACTGGCCAAGTGCTATGACTACTGCTTTGCTCCCCAAAAGGATTAAAACCATCCGTACTTAAAGCGAACCTCAAGTTTCTAGCCTCATCTGCAAACTCTGGGAATTCTCTGTCTATCGCTCTCCACTCGGATCCATCAGCTGGGTGCTTCAGCATATTGTCTATCTTACGGTCTTCTTTATGCCACCGCAACAACTTTGCGTTGTCCTTATTTCTGAACAAACGTTTCAAGCGTGGTATTATAGGAGCATACCACATAACCTTGGCAGGGATTTTCTTCCTGCTTGGACGTTCTTCATCCTCTACGTCGCCAGGATCATCTCGCCTTATCTTATATCGTGATGCTTCACATACCGGGCATGCATCCAAATTCTCGTATTCCTCCCCACGGTACAGGATTCAGTCATTAGGACATGCGTGTATCTGCTGGATTTCTAATCCCAAAGGGCAGATGACCCGTTTTGCTTCGTACGTAGTGGTGGGCAATTCGTTCGCTTTCGGAAGCATCTTTTTCATTATCTTCAATAACTGTCCAAATGCCTTATCGGATGTACCATTCTTTGCCTTCCATTGCAGCAGTTCCAGTGTAGTACCCAGCTTTTTTGGCCATCTTCAGCAGTGGGATATAGCAATTTTCTATGATCCTCTAGCATGCGCTCAAACTTGACCTTCTCCTTGTCACTTTCACATTCTCTTTGTGCATCACGAATGGCATTACCAAGAGCATCAACATCAGTTGTCACATCTTCTGTCGCTGCCGCATCTTCTTCACCATCTCCCCCCACTGCATCATCATCAAAGGCACCGTACTGAGCAATAATATCAGCGTGGGTCAATTCTTCTTCACCTTCTTCACCATCATCCATTACAACCCCCTTTCTCCATGCTTCGTCCAACAAATATAGTTTGTTACGAAACCCGACTTCGACAAATGCGTATGAAGAGTCCTTGGGCATGAATATTCCTTCAAATTCTTACAGACGGCGCATGGGCAGCACATGAAACCATCCTGCTTGTTTGCCTCAGCCACACCTAAGAAATAGTGCACGCCAGCAATGAACTCTTTGGAGCGGCGATCGACATTATACATCCAATTGTGTGACAACATCTACATTAAATATTACAACCATGCACAACACTCATGTTATTGCACAACACTCATGACATCACATGATTGATTAATTCAAACAAGCTTGACTACAACGAAGACTATCGCAGCTAGCACTAAAAAAACTAAAAATAAAATGCACTTAAGCAACATAATTAGTTCGCGTCCGATCCCAACTAAAATAGACAGATCATTCGCTTCATCAACATGGATGGGCTGCTGCCGCTGACTCACTGCCTCATCGCCTTCAGCGGCAACCTCCTGTGCAACAGAATTTCGTACGTGCTGAACGTACTCTTCCTCCCAGTACCAACCTTTACATCCGCTGGTGCCCTCCCATTGCAATTAGAACAAAGAATAAGAAATTTAAACAACATCATCAAGCAAAACCGATACGAATGAATCATATTAATCAAATGCGGGTAAATAATAACCCACCTCATGGTCCGGACACTAGTAGAATATACGACCCTTGTTGATTCCCTCTTTTTTCACTCGGTACTCCTTCACAATCTTCTGCTTACACTCGCCGCAAGCAATGAGAGGAAGATCCGGCCGCAAACGCTTCAGATCCTGATGATGAGATGCTGAGGACCCGGTCACGGTTGCCATCTACTATATCCATGCTCATTTTTTAAACTATTACATGCAAATTCCTAATTTTCTAAACAATTATAAATAAAAAAAACTCTAAATTTATCTATTTGTTTAGATAATCGAAAAATATGATATAACAATACCAATTTCCACATTATCTACTCTCTATATTTATTGTTGCAAACTATTATAAATTCCACATTTTTCTATTGAAAATAAACTAAAAAGACAATAAAATTCAATATTACTCGTCTTGCATAAGTATGAAATATAGAATGGATACTACCTAGCAGTAGAAAACTATCAAGTGATTGTGATGAACCAATTTAAACTACTCAACTCTCTATGATTGTTCTTGCAAACTATATATTTTAATTAAATTCCTCTCATATTCAAAAGACATGGTAGGAGATGAAAATAGTTACCTCTAAACGCAAAGAGATGATGACGGAGTCGAAGAAGATCACCAATTGACGCCGGAGACGAAGAACAATGAAGAACAAGCAAGAACAAGCAATAGCAACAGCAAGAACAAGCAAGAAGCTCACTGAAATTTGAATCTCTCTGGCTCGGGGGAGGAAGAAGTTGGCAGGTTATAAACCGGGGAGCTTTAGTCCCGGTTTGTATTAAAAACTGGGGCTAAAAGGTGATCATTTATACCAGGGCAAGACACAAACCGTGGCTAAATCTTTAGTCCCGGTCCGTGGCACCAACCGGGACTAAAGAGTGCCCTTTAGTCCCGGTTGGTAACACGGACCGGGACTAAAGGGTCCCTGCCCCGACAGCTCTGCGCAGTAGCCGTTGGGGCAGACCCTTTAGTCCCGGTCCGTGTTACCAACCGGGACTAAAGAGTCTATTAGTCCCGGGCGGCAAAAACACCGAGACTAAAGACGATTTTGAGAATCGGCCTATGACCCTGTTCTGTAGTAGTGGTACTATGCGGCGTTCATGTGTGTCTCTCGAAGGGGGACACCTATAACACGCTTGCCACTGAAACCTTAGCGGCTACTAACTTGTTAGGGTGTCCTGCAAAAGGTTAAATAGTGAAACCCTGCCACGTCTCCTTGGTAGAGGCGGTGTGGGTTTGGCCAACTCCAGCAAAAGGGAATCACGACTCGGTGGGTAAAGTTGTACAATTTCTGCAGAAATCTTTAACCTGATATATCAGCCGTGCTCACGGACACGAGCGGCCTAGATCCTTCATGAGTTTGTCCTGGTCTGGATACGTTGTGGGAATGATATAATCTTGACTAATTACTACTTCAACTTGGGTTGGTTTATCACTAAAGTAGTGTTACAGGTATAATAAAACTTGACCAACTAAAATTGCTAACCGCAGTCAAACCGAGTCAAGCCTTTTGAGCCTCATAGATCCCTTTGTTATACTTGTTAAGCATGGTGCGCTTACGCTTGCTTTATATTCAACAAAAATCCCGGATGGGTACCAGATGGTGGATTCAAGTGATGAGTCAATCAGGATATGTCCAAGAATACTAGGCGAGTGCTCCCCCCAGTCAACCGTCCCTGTGGAGTACGGAGACCTGAAGAGTAGACACAGAATAGTTTCCGCTATACTTTGTAATAGATGTAAGTCTTGTTGTAACTATGTTTCGATATGTAATAAAGCATTGTCTTTGATAATTTCCATATTTGTCGCTATATGTGTTGTGTGGACATCCTGGGCACACATATAGTTAGCGCTTGGTCTTCTTTGGAAAACCGGGTGCGACACGTTGCAAGGTGAAAGTCTCCCAAGGGCAATAAATGAAAGGTATTTGAAAAAGTAATTTCCAAGTGTTTGGCAAGAAGCCTGAGTGCTCTCTAAACAATGGTCGATACATGTATCGCCCTTAGAACAAAAATGGTCAATATACCTTTAGTCACTAGATAGCCGATGAGTTGGACATCATTGTTATTTAGTTTGTTTTTAGGTTCAACTAAAGATCACCTAAAAACAGGGGGGCATATGTTGACACTCAAAAGTGTCCTGGGCATGTAATGAGTTATTTTATCATCGAGATGGCCAGAAAGCACATTTAGATCATCACATTTGGAGCCGAGATGAAGAACGACCGTCTCCAAGCACTATATCCGACGAGTAGGGTGTTCTGGGATTTTCCGAGCAGGTTGGGTCTGGTCGCTTGATCCAATCATTGTCGCAGATGTCTTCCAACTAGAAACTAGTCACAAGACCTCTTGAGAGACTTCCGACCAGGTAAAACTAGTCGGAGGCAGTGAGACAGCAATGGAGACCAGCTCGTAGTTATCAAAGTGTTGATTTAAAGATCTTTCTTCTGATGCGATGCATATACTTGGTTTGCAGTGATTATAAAGATCTATAAATTGACTTAGTCGGTTTGGGTTGCTGCCAGCTACATCGAGGCCCGCAAAAACTGGTTTGGCCAGTTTAAGAATTGGCTAGATCAGGTTTAGCTTTTCGAGTACGGATTGGACTCTTTTAATTTCGTATTTTGATGGAGTTCAAGTAGGAAACTTGGAGATCACGATTTGAAGGCGTTTCCTACTAGGATAAGACCACCCATCCTCTATATATATGAGAGGATCACGGCCGATTGAGGTATCCAACCCTAATCATCAAATCAATCTAGTACACCCCTTTTACCCTCTCCTATCTCTCTATCTTGTTGTTCGTCATGTCTCCCGATGAGATTCGGCAGTGTTCTATGCGGCCTTGCTGGTCCTAGAGCAACCTCCACATGCTCCTCCTCGATGGGTCTTCCCAGGAGAAGTTCGGGAGTCATCAACACAAGGGATCAAGCCCTAAATCGGCATAACCGGTCTCCAGATCGATTTCGTCGGTTTGTTTGAGTTCCTTATTGTTCTTAGGTTGATTTGCAACCTCTTTGGGTGTGCTAGCCCTGCTGGTGTGTGACTTGGTTTACTTCCAACGTCAACACTACCTAAACCACTCACTGGTACAGAATAGAATATGGGCAGCGTTGCCTAAATGAGCTCCATGGCAGGCACCATTTTTGTCCATCATGGTTATTCAGTGGTCGGCCTCTGTCGCACCTCAGTTTTAATGATAAAATCGAGTGCACAATATATGTATGATATGACCAATTTTCATCCATATACCGGTGTCATAATAGTATCAAAAATAATATTGTATTACAAAATCGAACATTATTATAAAAATGACCATCGGGTCCAAAATAAAAGTACATCGACTCTTATTATGACTAGCAAAAGGGGACACCATCTTCACAGGAACGTCGACTCGGATAGCACCAACCTAGTACAACTCGTTTGGGTCGAAGCCACCATCCTCTAGGTACTCCTACTACTCGTTGGAGCCTCCAACATCTGGGTGGGGTAGCAGGGGGACAAAGAAGAAGGGTGAGTACATCGAAATGTACTTCGCAAGTATAGAAAATAATGTGACATGAGGCTAATATCAAGGGATAGGCTAACTCTGTTTGACACGAGCTCCTAAAGCAACACATCCTATTAGTCGTATTTTCCTATGCACCTATTTACTAGGTTTAACCACCTTCTCTTTAGAACCAAATACCAACACATGAAATCCACTAAGCAAAACCACACTTAGAAATCCACCAAATAACCAACACTTGGAGTCCACCAAGCAGACCCACACTCAGAATCTACCGAGCAACCCACACCTGAATTCCATCAGCCAGCCATACCAAAACCAGAACCATAACCAAATAATCCTGAAGAAGTCCAAGCCTGCTCGTGACCGTGAGCACGACCGATATATCAATTTTACACTCTGCAGAGGTTGCACATCTTTATCCATGAGTCGTGCATTTCCCAGGCATGCTACACACTATCAAGGTGCGTAGCGGGGTCGCACTACGAGGCCTTTACACAAAGCTCTCCAAGTCTGTTTTACATGTACCTCTAAGATTTCTCCCATGTACATGTGTCAACGACCCGAAGGGACACTCTTGAGCCACACAAACCATCCCCGTGTAAAATGACTTGGAGGAAACTAATTACTTAGCCAGGTCCAGCTCATCTAGACCTCATGGTTACGCTATTTAGCCATGTTACATGCTCCGAGAATCGGGTCCTAGGGATCCAGGCAGGATAATCTAGCACGAACCCAAATCACCAACATCATCTGCCAAAATCATGGAAACCAAAACTCCATTAAAAACGGTCCATCCTACCGGATCTTACCTAATCAACATGTTGCTACAAAATTTACCAACCTACTTGTTGCATAGATCATTAATTTTGGCAATGACTCTACCCATATTCACCTACTTGTTTTCTATTAGGATTATTAATTTATAGTCATCTCATCCCATCCATAACTACAGGACTAAGCAATGACTCTACCCATATTCCCAAACCAGGTGACAAGAAAAATAATAGCAAGATCTAGTAAACCCTAACATGGGATTCAATTTTAGACACTACATGCATCTACAAGATCTAACTACTCTAATAGAAAATATAAAATAAAGTAGGTGCAAGTATGGTTAAGGACACTTGTCTTCGGGCTGGGTAGGATTGGTGAAGGCACAGTCCTGATCCTGGGTTTCCTCGAAATCCGCACTTTCTAGATCACACAACAAACATGACACATACAAAGGATATAAATAACAGTATAATAAACAGTGAGAAAACATATTAAAAAGTATACTACTGTGTAGATCTCGTCGAAAGGTATCTAACGCGACTTGAGCGGGTCAAATTGAAGTTAAAACACAAAAGTTATAAGCATTTGAAGTTGGGTGGTACTTCTGTAATTTATTCGAACTCATTTTCTAGTTTAAATAAACTAAAAACTAAAAAGAAAAGGCAGGAGGACCGGGCCTTAATTAACCAAAAACAGAAGGGTTAAACTACAAGAAAAACAAGACTCAACGTACAGTGCGACAGGACTGCGGGTTGATTCATTGGAAACCAGAGGGCCTTTTAGCAAAACAACGAGAGCGCCGGCGTGGGTGCTGTCATGGCGCCACGTGGCGTGTTGTGGTTCGCTTGGTGCATCACATGTGTCGTGGACGCGGGTGGGGTGTGTTGTGAGCTAGGTCCACGGGTCTGTGGACTCGGTGCATACCCCTTCGGGGTTCTTTTAATCTGCCCTGTTTGGCTAGATCGGACGACATAGGGAGGTTGTTGCCGTCAGGACACCGATTGCGTGTGGCGGCGGGCGGCGACGCCATGGACGTACTCGCCGGCATGGGCTCGGGATCGTCCTAGAGGCCGGTAGAGACCACGAGGAAGGGAGGGAAATGACGAGGAGCTCACTGTGGGTTTGATTTTGGCATTCTCGCTGTCGATTGGAGGCCGGAGAGGGAGTGCGACGTGGTGGGGCGGCGCAGGGCTCCGTTGAGGACGATGGTGGTGACTGGAGGCGGTGAGAGAGCTCGGTGGTGGGCGGTTTGGGGGCGGCACGTGGATGCGGAGCTCGTGGTGCCGAAACAATTAGAGGAGGGGCAGTGAGGGAGTGGCTGAGTTGGGTCAGCGCGGTCACGATCTCGGTGAGGAGTGGTGATGGCGGATCTGAGGGGGAGAGGAGTGGCTGCGCACGGAGTAAGGAAGGAGGGAAGAGCGGGTTGCAGCCGAATTGGGGACCAGCGAATGCTGTGGAGCGCTGACGGGGCTTGGTCCACGCAGTCGGCTGAGGCAGCAATGGGGGGAGACGCATCGAGCGGTTGTGCTGCCATCGCGGGGAAGATGACATCCCAACATGTGGGGTCCACCTATCGGCGGCGGGAGAGGGCAGAGTGAGGGCACGGCAATGTTGCGCGGTGGTAGGCTAGTCGCGCTCGCGGCCGGGATAGATGTGGGCGTTGCGGTGCTGTGTGGGCTCGGCCGAGGCCGGGGAGCGTCGTGGAGGGGAGAAGAGAGGAGAGGAGCGGGGCTGGCGTGGCCAGGCCGATGCGGGGCGCGAGCCAAGGGAAGAAGCGTTCCGCGGAGGAGCGAGGGGGAGGAGGCAAAGGTCTTGGGCCGACCGGGAGGAGTGAGTTGGCCAGCCGGAGTGGGCTAGGCGCGAGGGAAGAATGGGGAGAGGGAGCTTGCCCTTTTGTCGTTTTTGTTCTTTTTCATTTTATTTTCCAAATTTATTTTAAAATCTAAATTCAAATCAGTTTGAACTCAAATAAACTTTGCAAAGTTTGGTAAATGTTTTTTTAGATTTTGAAAATAATAATTTGAGTTTTTTTATAATTTTTTTCTAAACTCTTTATTATTTTCCAAATATAAAAAAATTGAATCATTACTAATTTAGGTTTATTAAATGCTTTTTCACCCAATAAAAACTTGCAATGATATGAATGCAACAAACAATCAATAAAAACTTTTTCCTTCATCTAAAATTTTAGTCATTTCCTAATTAAATTCTAATAAATTTTAATTAATAAACACCTGGGTGTTACAGTCGCCCCGGCCGGTCACCAAATGGCCTGCTGCGGTAAAGGTTTTACCGTAGTGAGCAACCTAACACACCCGGTGCAGTAAATCTGAATTAAGCGCAGCGGACAACCTAAAGCTCCCGCTGCGGTTAATAGATTTACCGTAGTGGGCTCTTTAGGTCGTCCGCTATGATTAATGCAGATTTATCGCAGCGGGCTTGTTATGTTGCCCGTTGTGGTAATTTGATATATAAATACAAGCCAGCCTCCTCTCTTCTTTGCCATGGGCTTTTTTCTTCCAAAATCGTGGGGGAGTGGCTTTGCCCAAAAATTTGACAAAATCATTGGATTAAAGTTTAGTGCTTTGATTTGGAGTACATCATAAGAGGTATATAAAGGCTTCCCATCCTCTTTGTTCTCTCTCTTTTCCAAACTTTTCAGCCCCCTCTAGATCTAGATGTAGATGTAGATTCATGGAGGAGAGACAAAGAGTGTGCCTTTCTTTACGTAGTGTTTACATCAGATTTTGGACAAAAAGATTAAGCACAAACGGCTGGTTTATTAAGGAAGGAATTGGCCAGAAAAACAAAGAAACTTATATGGGTTCAAGCGTGACTAGAGGAATTCGTATGGACCAACATGACAGGCTTCAAAGACGTGTCGGGCTCGGCCAGGAAGCTCAAGTCCGAGTCGTCTTTTGTTTTTGTTGTGTAACCTAGTCGTGTTAAGACAGGAGTCAACCGGGTTATATATAGCTAGAAACCCGGATTTTGTAGACATCATCCAATCAATCAACATACCGGCCACCGGCCAAAACCCTAGGAGTAGGAGTAACGTAGATCTCGGCGAGACCTTCAATCAGGCAGGGCTGCATCGGCTTCGACCGACCTCGGGTTTGCTTGTAAGTTTGATCAATGGTTCGTGTAATTGTACGATAAGGCACTATTTGGCATTTGCCAAACTCTTGTTAAGCTATGACATGGCTAGTTATCGGTCCAAGTTCATCTTTTGTAAGACTGTCTTGACTCTGATCAATCTCTTACCTTAGTCCATCTTGACTAGTTATCGGCTCTATTAGGTTGGCAAGCTAATAGATTCATTAAGTTACCGATGTTGTTTTATGTTTTAATTTGTTTCTTTATGTTTAAACAATATATTGCCCAATCAAGATTGACAAAGTAGCTTAAGCCTAAAATATGCTTAGGTTCCGTTATCCTAAGGTTCTACACGCTCACAATGATAGAAATAGCCGATTCAAGCTTCTCATCGATTATTTTGTCAATCTTGATTGTTACATGTCGTGCGTCCGAGATATCCGATAAAACTATGATTTTGATCTAAGAACAAGTAGATTTTGATCTTGCATATCTGTTATGGTTGTATTTCTGAACCCCACTGATATATATGGCAGATTAGATTTTGCCTGATCTTAGATCGATTTGTGATTGTAACTGATAGATCTTGTTCGTGCCTCATGGACCCTGTATTGGCTAAAATAGTCGATCCAGTTATGCTTTCTTCATAATGTGTGCCTTTAAACTGCTTGGAATCAACGTATTTGCTTGTTGCTTTGGACGTGATCTAGTTTGATCGTCATTATGGTTGTATGGAGACACCCCCACTATTGATGTTTAAACTATTTTACCGATCTATTTGTTATTATGGCTGCATGGAAACACCCCACTGTTGACAGATATAATTGCCTGTACAATTAGTCGATACGTTGTTTTTATGCCGTTTGGACGTATATATAGATCTTTATTCCACTAATATGTCTAAGCTCATCGGCTGTTTGTCTGTCCCGAATGCTTCTTTACATATATCATAGCCGTTTTGCTTTATATCTTTTTCAATGCCTTCATGCAATCTCTTAGGAGTTGACTTGGTAGTCAATATCCTAATAACAAATGGCTATATTAGAGTCGTACAATTTGGAACTGTCTAGCACCAAACCGGCAGGTTTCACAATTTGACAACTTTTTCTTCTCCTTGTCAATTACAGGTCAAATTGACTGGTGCGCCCAAAGTCGATCTCACCGAGACTCGGCACCGCCACCCGTTGAAGGTTCAGGAGATCAGGACCTTGCTCTGTATCCCCTCTGAGGACCGTGCACTCGAGTGTGTTGGCGTGACCGACCGAATTTTTGTGTCAACACGTAGATTCATCATGGGTGCATGAAAGTTCTTTCTTATCATCATGATTTTAGATGTAAATTACTATTTATTTTTAATTCTTCTCTGCTTTGTGATCGATGTGTGTAAGGCTCGCAGGTACGATGGACAGGTCGGGATGAATGTACGGATCGATAGACTGCTTGATCTGCGGTATCTCATTGAAGTTTCGAAGTTTATTACGGCTGCAAAAGGTCACCATGAGAGATCGAAGCGGACGACAACCATATGTCTGTGTTCTCACTACAAGAACCTGACAGCCTTCATAGACAACGGCAATGTGCAATCTTATTTGATTTTGTTTGGTTTCGTGGAGGATTACACAGTCCGGACTCATCACGGCGAGAGAGTCGATCCGAGTGGCAAAGCATTTGGAGTGAGCTCAACGTCGACGACGGTGAACCAAGATCCTAGAGCGTCCGTCTCGTCTTCAATAGTAGCAGCACTAACCCTGTGCAAAAATAACCGAGAACCGAACCAAAATAACTGAAACCGAAAAATCTGGTTCTATATTTGGTTCCCATTTCTCAGGAACCGAATTTAGCCAGGTCAATTCGGTTCTCTATCTCAGTTAACCGAAATAACTGAATAGAACCAAATTTCATAAACATGTCCAATAAACCTTATAACCTAGGCCTAATACTACCTTAATCCTAGATATAAAAGGTGGATAACACCTCCCTCATAGCCTCACAACCTCACTTTTTAAAATTTCAGCATTGTATGTTTTTTTAAAAAATCTCCTATTTTTCTATTATTTTTTACTACTTGGATAAATTTCGGTTAGTTCGGTCAGAACCGAAACCGATTTTGCTCGGTTCCAAGATTTGCGAAAAACCGATCGGTTCCTATTTCTAAGGAACCGAATTTGTGCCAGGAACCGAAGAACCGAACCGATCGGTTTCGATTAACCGAATGCCCAGGCTGAAGCAGCACCGTGAAACAACAACAACAACAGCGATACGAAGCCATGAGCCCGCCCCGATGATGACAAGCGGTCCGTGAAAGCGCCGACACCAAAATGAGATGTATAACACACGTCTATGTATATAACACATCGATGTGAAAGCCCCGATGATGACGTGGCTTGTTTTTTTTTTGCATGGCGCTGATGTGGCCTGTCAACATGGGCCTTATTTTTTTGCCAACATGGGCCTTGTTTTTTTAAAGATCTATTAAAGTTGAAAAGCTCAAAAATTTATGAAACTTTGTAGTTAACAACTTTTAATTTAAAATCATGTTGTCATGCAAAACTGCATTTAAATTTAAAATTTTTGGAATTCAAAAATTTCAAAATACCTCAGATGAAAAATGGCCAAAATGAAAGTCATAAATCTCAAAAAGTTATGAAACTTTCTAGTTGATAAATTTTTAATTTGAACCATCTTATTAATGAAAACTACATTTGAAATTTTTCAAATTTGAAATTCAAATTTTGTAAATGACCTCGGATGGAGAAACTTTCTAAACAAAAAGTGTAGATCTCGAAAAGTTATGAAACTTTGTAGTTGCTAACTTTTTGATTTGAATTCGTTTTGAGCATCAAACAAGCAATTTACACATAGTTTAGCATAATATGAGGGAAATTGAAATGGAATATAGGCACAAAACAAAGGGGTGGAGTGGTAGTGGAGGTTATACGCGCATGTGTGAGAGGTCGCTGGTTCGAATCTTGGTTAATGTAAAGTGCAAAAAATCACAAAAAATACAAAAAAAAATACTATTGAAGTAGATGGGTTGTGTAGCTAGCTAGTGGAGCCCCTCCCCTAATTTTAAAAATATTTCCCCTATTTTTTTGGATTTTTTTCGCTCAAACTTTGTCGATTATTCTATGACGAAATGAAATGACAATCAGTGATGGCTCCAGTTAATCCAGCAAATGTATGACGTGAGATACATGACAGATTTTCCGATCGTCATCACAAATTAACTGTGACGTGTTTTGGACTGTTTATGACTGTATACCATTTGACACAAGTTTTGTAATAACTTATTATTAATAACAATTTATTTATATGAAAACACATATCAATATATTAATAAGTTATTATTCATAACTTATTATTAATAACTAATAATTTTTAAATATCTTATTATTAATAAAAAATATCATTTTATAAATAATTTATTATTAATAACAAATATCATTTTATAAATAACTTATTATGACTATCAAATTTCTTTTCCGCAGCCGGCAACACAACATAAGATAAGCCTCCACTTATGAATACAACTTGACCCCGTCGAAGCAACAAGTCCTTCGAGCGGCGAAGTTCTTCCTTAGGGCTGCGAAATTTCGCCGCCATCCTCCTTGCCGCGCCCGTCCTCCTCCGACGCCCCTGGCCTCCTTCGTCGCGCCCGTCCTCGTCTCTCTACCGTCGAGCACTCGAGCATGTACCAGGTATGCCCGCCCCTTCTCTTCCATTCGTGCTGTTGGAAAACAAGCACCAAAACCATCCCAGGGCGTATGATCAGTGAGCAAATCACTTGTGACACTAGTGGGCTTATTAGATGATGAAATTCAGAGCACTACTGAAAGTCTGCGATCGGACTGCATGTCAGACGTTCGCTGTTTATGCATAAGAAACCTTATATATGATGCTGATGCGGCAATGGCCTTTAATTTCCCTGGTCAAAGTTAACCATATGACGAATACACAAATTAATGAGACAAATCACGCATGCATGGCAGGCTGGCAGCTGGATAGGTTACTGCTGATTGGTACGCCTATCTTATCTCTGTTTCATTACTGTTCCATCAACTAACTGTAGGTTGGATCCATCTTCTTGCAAGCTACTGTACTATATATATATAGGTAACTAAGTCAATACTGCTACTCTGCTGGCTATCGGAGTACTATCACTCTATCAGTAGAGACCTAATAGTAACTTCCCTCCAACTATAATCTACTGATCTAATAATCTAATGAACCCATATATGCGTGCGTGCTGAGATCTAGCTACTAGCGACTTACCGGGTCAGACATGCATAATAAGAGTACTATAATATCCTATACCATGCATAACAAGAGTACTATAATATCCTATACCTACGTGTACGTACGTAGAACGAGCCATATAACTGTCGGTGTGTTTCTTGGGCGGTGAATTCATTGCAATTGGGTTGATCACCGATGGCAGCTCAGCAAGCATGATCTCGCATAGATTCTCATCTCATTGCTTCTTACCTTTTTTGTTCATTTTTCAGTTAATTCTTTTTTAGTGCAACCTAGTGTTTGTGTCGAGTTTATCTCCAGGGCTACTCTCTCTCTCTCTCTCTCTGAGTTCAGTAATGCAACTTCTTACCACATCAATGATGCAGTAAGGATCGGCGAGGAAGCAGCTCATCTTGTCTTTGCCATAGTACAGGATATTGGGATCCATCATCCTGATTTCATTTTCAGTGATCTCTCATGAAATCACTTGATCATCAAATAGATATATAGAAGCACATACTTGCATCAGATTAATTAACACTACTACACAGAGGGGCTTTAGCCAGGGCTAGCAATCCGGGACTAAAGGTTGAGACCTTTAGTCCCGGGTGCTCCCAACCAGGGCTAAAGGCTCCCACGATAAAAAAAAATGTGCGTCTGTGACATTCGAACTCAGCATCTCTCGTCAACTCAGCTACACAACTCGCGTGATATAGTTCTGGACGTTTTCCTTTTGAATCCACTCGTGAAGGACCTTTAGTCCCGGTTGGTAACATCAACCGGCACTAAGAGGTAACCCTTTAATCCCGGTTGGTATTACCAACCGGGACTAAAGGTTGGAGGACCTTTAGTCCGAGTTGGTAATATCAACCGGGACTAAAGGTTGACCTTTAGTCTCGGTTGGTTTTACCATAGTCCCGGACGCAATTTTTTGTCAAGACTAAAGCTCAGTTGATAGATCGTCCAAAGGCCTGTTCTCTAGTAGTGTAACTTGGTGACTAACCTATTCACTTGTATCCAACCAGGAAAGCGGTCCTTGAGCGTGGATCTTCATTGCTAATAGAGATATTCACCAACAGAGTTTATATGGAAATGCTTTTTTAGTTCAAATGTTGTCTACGATGTATTTGTTTTTACACTATGCAAATGTCACTACCTATGATGTCCATGATGCTTGTAAACTACTACTACTACTCCTTTGTACTACTACTACTCTACTACTACCACTCTCTTTGTTTACTCTCTACTAGTCTCTCCTACCACTCTACTACTCTCTACTACTACTCTACTGTCTACTACTTTATAGTACCACTCTACTACTCTACTGTCTACTACTCTCTACTGTAAGAAAAATGGACCTCGCCCCATTTAACTTTGGATTTTGGTGTTTGATGATCAACACAACCATATTGGACTAATGTGTTTGCAGGTGTTTGATTTGTAGTTCAATAGGATGCAAATGTGACTTGGACAAAGGCGACGTGGTGATCCGATGATCAACACCTCAAGCAAGACATTTGAAGCTCAGTAGAAGACTCACAAAGATCAAGCAAAGTCCAAGGCACAAGAATGGAACCAAGACGGTGCAAGAAATCGCGAAGAATCAAAGACAAAGGGACATCAGACACTGGCTACGCAAGCGTCGGATGCACTGATGGCAAACCCTAGCTCGGGTTGGCGCCAGCAGAAGCATCGGACGCGCCGATGGTGCCACATCGGACGCAACGGTAACACAATGCAACGTGCATAGCGTTACATCGGACGCTCCAGGTGTACATCAGACGCTCAGGACCCTGCGTCTGATGCCTATGTAGAGAGGTTCCAGAAAGGCTCTGAAGACATCGGATGTGTCAGATGGTCATGCATCGGACGCTTGTCAGAGTCCGACGTGACTCAGTGCTAGGTCGGCAGAACTAGCCGTTATGTGACATCGGACGCGCGTCCGATGCTCCCGACAGGAGCGTCCGATGCTACGCAGAAAAGTCCATCTTTGGTGCCAACGGCTCTATTTGCTTGGGGCTCTATATATACCCCCATGGTCGACCAAAACAATAAGGTTGGAGCTCAAGCAAGTGTACCAAGTGTATAGACACATATTTAGTTGCTCTAGCCACCAAAGTACTTAAGTGATATACTAGGTGATTAGTGTAGGTGCTTTGCAAAGTGCTTAAGCTAGTTAGACCACCGCTTTGCGCTTGCTCTAGGTGTTAGGCCTAGTGTTTAGTGAGGTTTAAAACACCTCTTATCTACCGGTGCTTACGCGCACCGTTGTTGTACTCGGAGGGGCTTGTAGTCTTGCGAGACCACACCAACTGCGTTTGTGGTGTGGCCGCCACCGTGTACCAAAGGGAACAAGGCCCACGGCGGTTCGGCCAGAAGCTTGATAGTGAAGACGGCGGGGAGCATCCGGGAGAGGTCGTGCCTTGCGAGGCTTAACCGGAGACCCACTTGCGCGTGGGGAAGGCCCGGGGCTATCCACGGAGTTACCCGACCGGGAGCTTGGCCCTTGCCAGGGATTCCTTGTGAGGGGCTCCAACGAGGACTAAGGGGAAGCTTGCGCGCTTCTCGATACCTCGGTAAAAATACCGGAGTCGTTGACGGGAGTTTGCATCTCTACCACACTCTTTAGCTTCCGCATTTACTTGCTACCTTTGTTGTGTGCTTTACCTTTCCTAGCTTAGTTGATAGGCTAGTTGATAGGTTTGGATCATAGGTTGCAAAACTCTTTTGCGGTAGAGATAGCAACACACCTAGCAAAACCTTAGTTGCACATTGGATAGTTTACTTTCTTGCACAGGTTTTGACTAGGTGGAATTTAGAGGCCATAGTTTAGAGTAGAAGTTTTAAGTTGCTTATTGCCTAATTCACCCCCCCCTCTTAGGCATCACGTTCTTTCAATTGGTATCAGATCCAGTTGGCTCACTTGTGGACTCTTGGCCTCACCGCCTTCAAGCCGACGCCCCTAAGAGTGGTTTGGATGGATACCTCTAGGCCTCCGCACTTTGACGACACTAACTTCCCTTACTATAGTGCTAGAATGGCTTGCTACCTAGAAGCGGTTGATCTAGGTGTTTGGAGAGTCACCCGCGATGGGATGAGACCCCCAAAGAATCCCATTAAGTTAACCACGGGTGATGAAAAAGAAATTCATCTAAATGCTAGAGCTAAAAATTGCTTGTTTGAATCTCTTAGCATGGTTGTCTTTAACCAAGTTTTTACTTTACAAACATCTCATGAAATTTGGTTAAAGCTACATGAGCTCCATGATGGTACAAGTAATGACAAGAAAAATAAGGGATGCAAGGCCAAATCCCTCACCACCATCAAGACATGGGATGATTCATCAAGTGATGATGAAGCCCAACACAAGAGGCGTGGTCACAAGCACTCATCATCAAGCTCCTCACATGTGTGCTTTATGGCACGATGTAACACAAGCTCTATCTCTAGTGATAGTGATAGTGATAGTGATAGTGATAGTGATAGTGATAGTGATAGTGATAGTGATAGTGATAGTGATAGTGATAGTGATAGTGATAGTGATAGTGATAGTGATGATGAGCTACCTTCTTATAATGAACTTGTGCAAGATAATCTCAAATATGTTAAAGCTTGTACTAGCCAACAAAAGAAAATTAATGCTTTAAAAGAAAAATTAGATAGCTCTCAACAAGCCTACAATGCTATGCTTGAAAAATATGAAACTTTTTCAAATTTGAATGTTGAGCTATTTAACAAAATTAAGAAACTTGAGGCTAGTATAAGCACATGTGATAGCACAAGTAATGATGAGCAACTTGTTAAAAAAATTAAAAATTAAAAACAAAGTTAGCTAGCACACAAGATGCTTACAAAAGTTTGCTTGCTAAAATGGAAATCATGTGCAAACATTGTGATGAGCTAACTAACAAAGTTGCTAATCTTGAAAACATCGGAGCAAACCCCACTGAGGCATCTACAATTAAGAAATCAATCTTTGATATGCCCAAAAAGGATGTCTCTACTTCTTGCATTGATTTACTTAATTTAGTCACCCATGTGCAAACAAGCTTGTGTTAAGAATGTGATTGTAGAAACATGTACACAAGAAGTTGCAATGGAGAATGAACTAAAGAAAGAAGTGGCTCACCTCACCATGGACTTGACTCAAGAAAAAGGCAAGACAAAGCAAACCCGAACTCATCAAGATAACACCGTCAAGGGAGTGAAGAAGCTTGATGAGGAACAAACTATGGTTCGTTATGTGTGCCACAAGGAAGGTCACAAGTCCTATGAGTGCAAGGTGAAGCATGGGGTAGAGAAAAAGAAGAAAGAGAAAAACAAAAATCAAACAAGCAAGCTCTCCAACACCTACACCAACAAGGTGAACAAGAAGGCATCCACACCTTATCTTTTGAAAAAGAAGAAGAATGACAAGGCGGTGGCCGTAAAAGCAAACAAGCAAGCCAACAACGGGGCCAAACGTATTTGGATGCCGAAGGACATTATCTCAACCATGAAGAGCACCAAAAACGTTTGGGTCTCGAAAGGGAAGTGAGTAGTCAAGTGGACTACGGGGAATTTGGAGACTTGGCAAAGTTATGGGTGCATATCATGGGGTGCATCACATTGGAACATGTCACTGCCAAGTATGTTAGTGCCTACTATGGACCCAAATTCCCCTACCCATGTGAGGTAACTAGATTTAAATTCTTGCAATTCTTTTAGTATCTAGTTCCTTCCATTGCCTAGGTTTGCATTTGCATTTTAAAATTCTTTGTCATTCATACACTAGGCTTATCATATGGTAGTTTGGCTCAATATCATGTCTTATCTTTGGAGCAAACCTACATGGTTTAATTTGTTTACGAGCATGACACATAGCTTCTTTTACTTTGTATTTATCTTATATGTACCATAGTCCAAATAGTAGATAAACTACCCCGATTGCCATCTTCAATTGGTGTCACATTTAGTGATGTCAATTTGCAAAATGGTAGTTTGACCTTACAAGTCAATGTGCATGTCTCCTACAAGTATTTCAAACTTGTATGCACACTTTTAGGGGGAGTATATTCTACAATTCGGAAGCTTTGAGACTAACACTACTTTCAAGTTTATCATGTGTGTAGTAGTCTCATTGCAATGAAAATGGAGTCCCCGGAGACAAGCATCGTGTGTAGCAATAATTCATTTGGTATCTACATGTGGTATTCCTAATCGATATCATTATGTTGATTTCATTTTGATAACTTTATATGCTTTCTCCATGCATTATATAAATTAAACTCATTTGTGCATTAATTTGCCGATTATGCATATGCTTTGCCTTACACCATATGTATGCATACATTTAGGGGGAGCTTAGTTTATATAATGTGAGAGTCAAGTTGTGTGATCAATTCCACTTCACATAAAAAGGATCAGAAAATTTGACCCTCTCTTGTGCTACTAATGTCTTCCTTTTCGGTGTTTGATTCCAAAGGGGGAGAATTTGAAGGACCAAAAGCAAGCCCAAACTAAAAACAAACAAAATAACCAAAATAAAAATTCAAAATCTATCTATGGTTACTTATGGGATGGTCCGAGAAAGGGAGGAAGTGGATTATGGACTTATTAGGGGGAGGCTTAAATCCATAATGCCACTAAGGGACTCTATGGCAAGGACAAGATATGTTATTAAGTATTGTTTCAATTTGGTATCTTTTAGCATCATATGATCTTGTCTTTGCATTGCATCCTAGCAAGTAGATTGCATTTTTAATTATGTATCTATTATTTGCATGCTTTGGTTGTGTTGTCATCAATCACCAAAAAGGGGGAGATTGTAAGGAAAATGGACCTCGACCCATTTAACTTTGGATTTTGGTGTTTGATGATCAACAAAACCATATTGGACTAATGTGTTTGTAAGTGTTTGTTTTGTAGTTCAATAGGATGCAAATGTGACTTGGACAAAGGCGACGTGGTGATCCGATGATCAACACCTCAAGCAAGACATTTGAAGCTCAGTAGAAGACTCACAAAGATCAAGCAAAGTCCAAGGCACAAGAATGGAACCAAGACAGCGCAAGAAATTGTGAAGAATCAAAGAGAAAAGGGCATCGGACGCTAGCTACGCAAGCGTCGGACGCACCGATGGCAAACCCTAGCTCGGGTTGGCGCCAGCTGAAGCATCAGACGTGCCGATGGTGCCACGTCGGACGCAACGGTAACACTGTGCATCGTGCACAACGTTACATCGGATGCTCCAGGTGTACATCGAACGCTCAGGATCCTGCATCCGATGCCTATGCAGAGAAGTTCCAGAAAGGCTCTGAAGACATCGGACGCGTCAGATGGTCACACATCGGACGCTTGTCAGAGTCCGATGTGACTCAGTGCCAGGTCGGCAGAACTAGTCGTTATGTGACATCGGACGCGCGTCCGATGCTCCCGACAGGAGCGTCCGATACTACGCAGAAAAGTCCATCTTTGGTGTCCAACGGCTCTATTTGCTTGGGGCTCTATATATACCCTCATGGTCGGCCAAAATAATAAGGTTGGAGCTCAAGGAAGTGCACCAAGTGTATAGACACATATTTAGTTGCTCTAGCCACCAAAGTGCTTAAGTGGTATACTAGGTGATTAGTGTAGGTGCTTTGCGTAATGCTTAAGCTAGTTAGACCACTGCTTTGCGCTTGCTCTAGGTGTTAGGCCTAGTGTTTAGTGAGGTTTAAAACACCTCTTATCTACCGGTGCTTGCGCGCACCATTGTTGTATTCGGAGGGGCTTGTAGTCTTGCGAGACCACACCAACTGCGTTTGTGGTGTGGCCGCCACCGTGTACCGAAGGGAACAAGGCCCACGGCGGTTCGACCAGAAGCTTGATAGTGAAGACGGCGGGGAGCATCCGGGAGAGGCCGTGCCTTGCGAGGCTTAATCGGAGACCCACTTGCGCGTGGGGAAGGCCCGGGGCTATCCACGGAGTTACCCGACCGGGAGCTTGGCCCTTGCGAGGGATTCCTTGTGAGGGGCTCCAACGAGGACTAAGGGGAAGCTTGTGCGCTTCTCGATACCTCGGTAAAAATACCAGAGTCGTCGACGGGAGTTTGCATCTCTACCACACTCTTTAGCTTCCACATTTACTTGTTACCTTTGTTGTGTGCTTTACCTTTCCTAGCTTAGTTGATAGGTTTCGATCATAGGTTGCAAAACTCTTTTGTGGTAGAGATAGCAACATAACTAGCAAAACCTTAGTTGCACAATGGATAGTTTACTTTCTTGCATAGGTTTTGACTAGGTGGAATTTAGAGGCCATAGTTTAGAGTAGAAGTTTTAAGTTGCTTATTGCCTAATTCACCCCCCACCTCTTAGGCGTCACGGTTCTTTCAATTGGTATCGGAGCCGGTTGGCTCACTTGTGGACTCTTGGCCTCATCGCCTTCAAGCCGACGCCCTAAGAGTGGTTTGGATGGATACCTCTAGGCCTCTGCACTTTGACGGCACTAACTTCCCTTACTATAGTGCTAGAATGGCTTGCTACCTAGAAGCGATTGATCTAGGTGTTTGGAGAGTCACCTGCGATGGGATGAGACCCCCAAAGAATCCCATTAAGTTAACCGCGGGTGATGAAAAAGAAATTCATCTAAATGATAGAGCTAAAAATTGCTTGTTTGAATCTCTTAGCATGGTTGTCTTTAACCAAGTTTTTACTTTACAAACATCTCATGAAATTTGGTTAAAGCTACATGAGCTCCATGATGGTACAAGTAATGACAAGAAAAAGAAGGGATGCAAGGTCAAATCCCTCACCACCATCAAGACATGGGATGATTCATCAAGTGATGATGAAGCCCAACACAAGAGGCGTGGTCACAAGCACTCATCATCAAGCTCCTCACATGTGTGCCTTATGGCACGACGTAACACAAGCTCTATCTCTAGTGATAGTGATAGTGATAGTGATAGTGATAGTGATAGTGATAGTGATAGTGATGATGAGCTACCTTCTTATAATGAACTTGTGCAAGATAATCTCAAATATGTTAAAGCTTGTACTAGCCAACAAAAGAAAATTAATGCTTTAAAAGAAAAATTAGATAGCTCTCAACAAGCCTACAATGCTATGCTTGAACAATATGAAACTTTTTCAAATTTGAATGTTGAGCTATCTAACAAAATTGAGAAACTTGAGGCTAGTATAAGCACATGTGATAGCACAAGTAATGATGAGCAACTTGTTAAAAAAATAAAAATTAAAAACAAAGTTAGCTAGCACACAAGATGCTTACAAAAGTTTGCTGGCTAAAATGGAAATCATGTGCAAACATTGTGATGAGCTAACTAACAAAAATGCTAATCTTGAAAACATCGGAGCAAACCCCACCGAGGCATCTACAATTAAGAAATCAATCTTTGATATGCCCAAAAAGGATGCCTCTACTTCTTGCATTGATTTACTTAATTTAGTCACCCATGTGCAAACAAGCTTGTGTTGAGAATGTGATTGTAGAAACATGTACACAAGAAGTTGCAATGGAGAATGAGCTAAAGCAAGAAGTGGCTCGCCTCACCATGGATTTGACTCAAGAAAAAGGCAAGACAAAGCAAACCCGAACTCATCAAGATAACACCGTCAAGGGAGTGAAGAAGCTTGATGAGGAGCAAACTGTGGTTTGTTATGTGTGCCACAAGGAAGGTCACAAGTCCCATGAGTGCAAGGTGAAGCATGGGGTAGAGAAAAAGAAGAAAGAGAAAAACAAAAAGCAAACAAGCAAGCTCTCCAACACCTACACCAACAAGGTAACAAGAAGGCCTCCACACCTTATCTTTTGAAAAAGAAGAATAATGACAAGGTGGTGGTCGTAAAAGCAAACAAGCAAGCCAACAATGGGGCCAAACGTATTTGGGTGCCGAAGGACATTATCTCAACCATGAAGAGCATCAAAAAGGTTTGGGTCCCGAAAGGGAAGTGAGTAGTCAAGTGGACTACGGGGAATTTGGAGACTTGGCAAAGTTATGGGTGCATATCATGGGGTGCATCACATTGGAACATGTCACTACCAAGTATGTTAGTGCCTACTATGGACCCAAATTCCCCTACCCATGTGAGGTAACTAGATTTAAATTCTTGCAATTCTTTTAGTATCTAGTTCCTTCCATTGCCTAGGTTTGCATTTGCATTTTAAAATTCTTTGTCATGCATACACTAGGCTTATCATATGGTAGTTTTGCTCGATATCATGTCTTATCTTTGGAGCAAACCTACATGGTTTAATTTGTTTAGGAGCACGGCACATAGCTTCTTTTACTTTGTATTTATCTTATATGTACCATAGTTCAAATAGTAGATAAACTATCTCGATTACCATCTTCAATTGGTGTCACATTTAGTGATGTCAATTTGCAAAATGGTAGTTGGACCTTACAAGTCAATGTGCATGTCTCCTACAAGTATTTCAAACTTGTATGCACACTTTTAGGGGGATTTTATTCTACAATTTGGAAGCTTTGAGACTAACACTACTTTCAAGTTTATCATGTGTGTAGTAGTCTCATTGCAATGAAAATGGAGTCCCTGGAGACAAGCATCGTGTGTAGCAATAATTCATTTGGTATCTACATGTGGTATTCCTAATAGATATCATTATGTTGATTTCATTTTGATAACTTTATATGCTTTATCCATGCATTATATAAATTAAACTCCTTTGTGCATTAATTTGCCGGTTATGCATATGTTTTGCCTTACACCATATGTATGCATACATTTAGGGGGAGTTTAGTTTATATAATGTGAGAGTCAAGTTGTGTGATCATTTCCACTTCACATAAAAAGGATCACAAAATTTGACCCTCCCTTGTGCTACTAGTGTCTTCCTTTTCAGTGTTTGATTCCAAAGGGGGAGAATTTGAAGGACCAAAAGCAAGCCCAAACTAAAAACAAACAAAATAACCAAAATAAAAATTCAAAATCTATCTATGGTTACTTATGGGATGGTCCGAGAAAGGGAGGAAGTGGATTATGGACTTATTAGGGGGAGGCTTAAATCCATAATGCCACTAAGGGACTCTATGGCAAGGACAAGATATGTTATTAAGTATTGTTTCAATTTGGTATCTTTTAGCATCATATGATCTTGTCTTTGCATTGCATCCTAGCAAGTAGATTGCATTTTTAATTATGTATCTATTATTTGCATGCTTTGGTTGTGTTGTCATCAATCACCAAAAAGGGGGAGCTTGTAAGGAAAATGGACCTAGACCCACTTGCGCGTGGAGAAGGCCCGGGGCTATCCACGGAGTTACCCGACTGGGAGCTTGGCCCTTGCGAGGGATTCCTTGCTGTTGACATTTCTTAGCGTCACTACTAAGAATAGAGTTTGAATCTATCCCCAGCAACAAGGCTAGAAATGTTTGTTGGTATTTCTTATGTCTATTGGATAATTCCGCAAGCGCACAGAACATACCGTTGTAGCATTTCACCCAGGAGTATTCCAGGGTATCGTATTTATCCACAGGGAAGCAATGGTTAAAGAATGTGATAACTAACTAGCATGTATCCACTAACTAATATACCAACTAAACCAGTGTGGGGGTAAGTGATGTATATGATAAGAGCAGTGACACACACAGGAGAGGTCACAAAGATAAAAGAGTAGTCTAGCGAGCGAGGAGAACAACGAGCGAGCCTAAGGTTTCCAGAGATCTATCTCTACTTGCATGGTTCTAACTTAGCAAGACAATGTATATCAAGCAAGATCGAAGTTCCTACACAATTGCACTTCGGGTCACTAAGCCACTTAGCAACAGAAAGGGATGAGAAGGGTGCTAAGCCGCCTAGCACAAGAAGACCTACGTTTTAATAACTTGCCCGCACGTGGAGGAATCAAAGCCTAGATAGGTCTGTCACCCCTACTAGGTACCACAAACAAATAGTGGAGTAAGCCGCAGACACAGGCAAGCGTATAGTCTAGACACCACGTCTACACTACATCTCACTACTCTAATCCGACATCCGATGGAACTGATTAGAGTACTGGGTTAGGGGCGGTGAACCAGCGCAAAGGTATACTACCCTTATCTCACTATCACATAACTATGACAATGCTAACAACCACTACAACATAACTAGCATGTTGAAATAAAGTAAAGCACTAAGGCAAAGTAGAGAAGATAACTATATTAAATAACTCAAGTCTTACAAGGAAAGAAAGGAATACTAGAACCATACCAGACCTCCCGGAAGACTAGAGCTGAAGACCAGAGACTCACTCTAACTCCAAGCACTACTACTAGTACTACATCTTGAGAGAGAGTGGAGAGCTCCTCCTTGTGGTGTGTTGAATGAGAGGGTGAAGGCCTCTATTTATAGTGGAGGTGGAGTAGGGGCTACTCCGGTGCCACGTCAGCGATCCGCGTGATCCTCCTCTCTTCACCCTTGGATCCATCGCCATGACAACCGACTTGGATGAATGGCTTGGATATTCTTCACGTGTGAAACATGCACTTTGCCACCGACTTGGATGAGGGTCACCGTGGGGTCGGCCGACCCCTGTCCCTGACATGTGGGCCCGGGGTACATCTTCTAGAAGGTGCTGATGTCACCCTGATGAATAGTTCTGCTGGGTCCCACCAAGGGGGGGGTCGGCCGACCCCCCTATGACAGGGCTGGCCCACCTTCTTCTCTCCCTTGGTGACCCCACATGTCATGGAGCAAGTCTTGTGAAGTTGGTTTCATTTGGTTTTCGGTGTGGACCCATGAATCCATGTGCTTCTCATCTTGCACCATTGAGCAAAAGCACATGCTTGATCCAATGGTTGATATTGGCTTGAACATGCTTCTCTTGGATCATGCCATGTCACCATGGCCGAGGTGGCCCAATGGTGGGGTAGGCCGACCCCCTTGGTGGGCCCACCTGGCCTCATTTTGTTCATTTTGCCATCTCCTACAAGTTCACAAGCTAAGAGTACAAGTGGAACTTATTAGTGATAAATATGCTCATGATATGCTATTCTTCCTTGAAACTGAGGCCTGTTGACGGTATTTTGATAAGGTAAAACATGCTATGACTTCCGTCAACAAGATCCCCCAAGCTTAACCTTTGCTCGTCCCGAGCAAACAATCAACTTGGCCTCAGTGGATCAGTATTGTTACTATGCATCACATTTCAAGAGTACCATGTGCACAACAAAGTTCTTCTCTTTGAATGGAAAAATTAGCTATGTAAATCACTCATATTACCTTAGTACTCTATGGGGCTTATGGCTTTTCCTTTGTCTTAGGTGGTTGAAAGATAGAACAGTTTGACTTGAGCACTAACTTTCTTGTTTTTAGCAAGTTTCATACCGGAGGTTTTGCAATATTTTTCAAAAGAAAGACTTAATGTTCCTCATATGGTTCTCTCATGTCGCTCAAATGGTGTATGATTCCTCACCAAGGCATATGATAAGTGTTGCCTTCTTTATTTCATCCTACTTCTAAACAAGCTTATGTGTAGCTCAAGGTAGAGATGAAAGAAGATGGCATACTTACTTGCATTTTGTTGCGAAGTCAAAGCTCAGATCCTTGAAGAGAAGTGTCATACTCCCAGATCAAGATGTGCAAATGTGTGGTGTATGGTGGACTAGATTGCTTCTTTATTTGATAAGATCTATCTCTCTATTTTCTTTTTCTTTTTCTCTCTTTTCTAATGAGACATGGCTAGCATTTTTTTTGTTTTTTTTATGGACTTTCACTTGTCCATCTTTTTTTTCATCTTCATTTTGCCTAGCCTTTTGAGTCTCATCTACTAAATAATTGAGAGAGATTTCCTAACACTTGGAGTATGAAGCAACCTATTTGATGGAAATGAAAGGCATGTTTTTGCGTACTTCCAGAGTAGAAGCAGCATGTATATGAGGTGTGTACGTGATCTTGATCTTAGGAGCATGAAAAGTCTCTTAACAAGGGTCAACAAGGCTCGACAACACTCAATACAAAGCAAATAGCCTATGTAGAAGGTTTGTAAACATGTAAAGCATATATGGCTGTGGTAGGAATTTATCACCATTGAGGAACAATTAAGATTTTGATCATTTTAAGAATAAATTCTCCGGTAATCTATCATGCTTAGAACAATATTATAGCAGCTCTTGTCTCACTATATCATGTCTCTCAACAACTTAGACTTAGTTTTAGCACTTGCAACCCACAAAGTTTTCAGGTTCATGATGGTTTAAATGAGCTAAGTAATCCATACTTAGAGAAATACTAAGTTGTAAACTAGGCACTAGAGAAACATTAGCAAGGCAACTAGTCATCATTTTCAAGATAGGAAGGATGGGATGTTCTTGAAGCAATATCAACAGGAGGTCTGTTTATTCTTTATTCAAATTTTTGTTAGATGTAATAAAACAAAAGTAAAGGGATAAAAATACTTACCTTGGCAGGGGAGGGGCTCCTCCCCCAAGCTTGTTCTCGTCAATGCTCTTGTGTTGCCATAGTTAGTGGGGGAGGGGCTCCTCCCCCAAGCTTGCTCTTTTCAATGTGACATGGTGTTGATGTTATGACTTGGATTGCACCATGGCCTTACTTCTGTCACCATACCTGCACTTGTACACCTTTCCACACTCTCCATGTCAATGGTTAGTCCCCATGATTTATACAACCAATACCTCTCACACGGGAGTGGTTGTTTGGTTATACAATCATGGTGAAGCATAAACAAAGACTAGTTTGGTCCATTTTAAGCATGTGTGAATAAAGTGTCTTTATATTGTCAACCTTCTAGGTGTAGGTACATAGAGCACAAAGGCATAACTTGCAAGGATAGAGAACAAGAAGCTCTAGAGACAAGGAAAGACTGCTCCGAAGAGCCTATTTCATGGGAGACATCTTGTCACAGATTTATATGCAACTAAAGGCAAGACACATATTATTTTTAGCAGAGGATAAAACATTATTAGTTCATCATTTTTAAGGTTCTCACACATCTTTAGGCATAGATCATGAGCACCCAACAAAGCATGAGATACAAGGTAGGATCATGAATGTCAATGGATTGGTGATATTCATAATTAAGTTGCCCAGTTTTAGCATGATAGAAAGATTCTTAATCCATTTTCAAAGTCATTTTCCATACCTGGCTTGTGTAAAGGGTTCATGTCACACATGCAGGTGAGTGCATGTGGCAGAACCTTCATTTGCAACATTCTTGGTTAAGCCTAAGCATCATACCTTGATGTAATGAGTTGATCCTCCATGTGTGAGCCTTGTGAGTCACTCTTCGTACATCTTGATGAACTTTTGCTTTCCACTTGTTGCACCTTCTTGAGTATATCAGGATTCTTGCAACAAGAGAGAAAGAAAACACAACTTGGAAGCAGTGGATTAACGTTAGCGGTTAGCATCTGAGTTGATTGTTCTTGTGGGTCATGGTTGACGCCACACATCAATGTTGTGGGTTTTGAAGCCTCCACATACATTCTAGGTGAATCATGAGAGATCAAATCAAGCTTGGCAAATGGAAACCAGAAGATGACAACTACTTTTTCTCTTTTCCTTTTACAAACTCAAGAGAAGCTAGCACTTAAAACTTGAGAGAGAAAGAGATGGCTCAAGAGCAAGAGGAAAATTTAGAGAATTGATGCAATGAAAAATGAGATACCAAGCATGCTCTTTCATAGCCACAATGGGAGATGTGGTGGAGGAGTCATAGGGAGGTCGGCCGACCCCCCTCTTCCTGCTTCTCCCACAAATTTAAGTGCAGAACCAGCCTAATGCTAGATAAGATCACATGGGTGAAGTGTGACAAGGAATGGCAAGGATATGGGGTCGGCCGACCAAGCTGCCACCCCTATCACTTCCAAACTTGCACCATGCTCCCACCATAAGGTTTGTGTCACAAAAAGCAAGAGGAGCACTGAATGGGTGCAATGGGGGTCGGGCGACCCCTTCATGTACCCAAAAACTCTCAAAATCTTTGTGAAAGCTTTTGTCAAAGTTTTATGCAGGAAAGAAAGTTGGGTTCTTGAAAATTCAAACATGACAACTGTGACACCCCAATTTTAAGAACAAAATTGGAGCACAATATATGTATGTCAGGATCAATTTTCATACATATATCCACATCATAGTAAATATCAAAACAATGTTTTATTAATATATCGAACATTATTACAAAAATGACCCTCGAGTCTGAAAGAAAAGTACAGACTCTCAACAGACTCTGATGTAGACTCGCGGAAACTGGACGCCACTCCACAGGAAGGTCGACCGGGGGCTGCGCCATCCTAGTACAGGTCGTCTGGGTCGTATCCATCGTCTTCTGGGTACTCCTGCTCCGCGTCATAGTCTCCAGCGTCTGGGTGGGGTAGCAGGGGGTTGAAAGAGGAAGGGTGAGTACATCGAAATGTACTCCGCAAGTGTAGGAAATATATGCTTATGAGGCTATTAACAAAGGTAGGCTGACTCTGTTTGACTCAAGCGCCTAAAGCAACACATCCTATTAAAATCCTATTAATCCTATGCACCTATTTACTAGGTTGTAACCACAGTCTCCAACAAAAACAGTAACCACACTCGGAGTCGCACCGAGCAAACCACACTTGGAGTCGCACCGAGCAACCAACACTTGGAGTCACACCAAGCAACCGTACTTGGAGTCGCACCAAGCACCCACACCTGAAGTCCATCAGGCAAACCACACCTGAAGTTCATCAGATGACCCGAACCAGGCCGTTACAAGGAGTCCTATGTGTATTAGTTCCATACGTCACGACATAGAAAGTTACCTTCCGTAATAACACCAGGTCTGCGCCCGAGCCTGGGAATCACTCCCGTACCAAGCAGTAACCCGCGTAGAAGAAGCCTTTGTACCCATGTCATATGAGACTAATAACCACATAAGGCTTCTCTAACGAACTAGAACAAAACCACCAGCTAATCTCGAAGAAGTCCAAGCCCGCTCGTGACCGTGAGCGCGACTGATATATCAGTTTTAATACTCTGCAGAGTTCGCACATCTTTACCCATGAGTCATGTGTTCCCCATCACGCCAAACACTACCAAGGTGCACAGCGGGGTCGCACTACAAGGCCTTTACAAAGGCGCCTCCAAATCCGTTCCACACGTACCTCTAAGGTTTCACCCCGTACAAAGGTCTACGACCCCCAGGGCCCCCTCGTGAGCCACTAAAACAAACCCCGTGTGGACCCTCAACTTGGAGAAAACTAATTAATTAGCCAGTCCCAGAGCCATATAGGCCTCATGGTTTGCGCTGTTTTGCCGGGTTACATGCTCCAAGAACCGGGTCCTAGGGATCCAGGCAGGATAATCTAGCACAAGCCCAGAACCAAAAACCAAAACCAGCTGCTGAGTCCCACGGCACAAAAACCACCACACGGTCCATCCTGCCGGATTTACCTACTCACCATACTACTCATTACCAGACCGCCATGTTCCATAGATCATTAATCAGAATTAATTATTAACCATCCCAACCATGACTGCAGGGCTAAGCATAGACTTCTACCCAATACATCCCAAATCAGGTGACAAGGATAATATAAACAAGTTCTAGTAAACCTTAAAATGGGATTCAATTTAAGACTGCATGCAACTACTGGGTCTAACTACTCTAACTCAAAATAAAATAAATACAGGAGCAAGATGTTCAAGGACACTTGCCTTCGGGCTGGGTCGGATCGGCGAAGGCACAAGCTGGATCGGAAGGTTCCACGTAGCTCGCACTCGCTCGATCAAACATCATCACATGACCCAAACAAAGGTATATAAGAAACAATACATCATACAGTAATAAAACGGAATGTAAACAGATCTAACGCGTGGAGCTCGACGAGACGAATCTAACGCAAGTTGAACGGGTCAAATCAGAGTTAAAATGAGCAAGTTATGAGCTTTTGAATCTGAGTGGCAAAACTGTAAATATTTGAAACTCAAATTCGCATATAAAATAATTCAAATCTGAATTTAAAAGCAGTCTGGACTGGGCCTCAATTCGAAGAAAGTTCGGGGGCTAGAAAGGAAGATTATCAAGGCACAAGAAACAGTGAATTGATTAGATAAAATAGAGGGGGCTAGAGCATAAAAACTGCACACACACTATGCTGCGGACTCGGTCTACGGTCCATGGACCAAGAAGAATCTGTGAGTAGTCTGTGGTAGACCGTGTGCACCATGAATGTGTATTTAGGGATGTATTTCTGGAATTATTTTTATAAGGAAAAACGGCCACAAATCAGAATGACATCATGCTGGTGTCATGCTGGTGTCATCAAGCTAACATGGGCAAAGCACTGATCGGCCGGCTCCGCATGCTTCTACGTACTTGCGCGTGGGAGGGTCGGGTCACGCCGCGTTGGTGCGATGCTGCCTGAGTGCGCGTGAGGTGCTCGGGGATGGTCACTATAGGTGGCGCGCTAGAGCACGGTGATGCCATGGTCGTCGGCACGGCGAAGGTTTGCTGGCGCAAGGGGCTTGGCAAGGTTACCGGGGTGTCGTGCCCGGCCTTGCGAACTCGAAGAAGGCTTCGCCGGCGGCGCGGCGTGGTTGGGGTGGTACCTGGCTCATGCAGTGCGTGGCGGTGCCATGGGCACGGCGGGGACGAGCAATGCAGCAGGCTAGGTAGAGCGCAGAGGGCGCCCGAGAGGCCGTGCGTGGGAAACTCGCGCAGGGGTTAGGGGTGACGCCGTGACGCGCGAGATCCACCTGCTAGTGATGGGAAGGAGGGAAACGTCACGCACGGCCGGCTGCGTGTGCGGCGGCGCTCCATGGCCAGGGGCGCAGAGCTCGCCGGTAGGTGGTGGCGCTCGTGCTGGGCTCCGTATAGTAGAGATCGACGGCGCGGTTTCGACCGGCGGGTCGGTTGTCTGTGCGGTGCGGTCCGGCGGCGGCCGGGGTTGAGCGCGATGGCGGTGGCGCCATGGGTGGGTCTCCCGAGCTCACTCGGGCATGACCCAGAGTGCAGTAGAGGCCTCGGCAAGGATAGGGGAGGGTAGTGGGGTTCACTGCTAGGCCCTGATGGCGTTCTCATCGCGATCCGGGGGTCAGGAAAAGACGAGTCCGCGGCGGCGCCATGGCCGAATGCGCCGGTGTGATTCGGAAACAGTCAAGGAGGCCGGTAGAGACCTAGGAACGAGATGGGTTCGGTGGAGAAACTTACAGAGGGCGCGTAGGCGTTGATCTTGTCGCCGGCGGTGGTCTGGTTGGGGTGGGCCGGTGACGGGTGGTGACGGACTGACGGCGGCTCGGAGCTCTGGCGTGACTCGCTGGTGATGTTCCCGGGCGTGGATTCCCCCAGGAAAGAGTCCTCCCGACGCGGCGCGCCTTGGTGAGCTCGGACGGAGGGTCGGCGGTGGCGAGTATGGGAAGAACAGAGACTCCACCACGGCGTCGGCTATGGCGTAGGTCACCGCTGGTGGTGTACGGCTGCGGCGGCGGCGGGGTGGTTGTGACTAGGGAAAAACCCTGGCGGCTACGGTGCCGATCACCTTCTTATAGGGCCGAGAGGGGGAGAAAAACGAGAGGCAAGGAAAGCATCGGTGCAGCGTAGATGGCGTTCGGCTGCAGCGGAGGGTTCGCTCGGAGGTTGGAGGTGGTCCTGGCGCATGGGGTTGGTGTTGCAGTGAGAGAGGGGAGGGATGGGAGCGCGGCGCTGGCAGCTGTGGCTTGCGGCTTGTGCGGGCCGATGCACTCGGGGGGGAAAAACGGGCCGCAGGGGAGATGGCCGGCAGGCCGTGCGCGGGAGGAAACGGGAGCGGACCGGTTGAGGGGGAAAACAAAAGAGGGGAGAGTTGGCGAGTGGGCCAGCTAGGCCAGATGGGGAAAGGAAGGAGCCCAGTGCCAGCTTTTTCATTTTCCTTTCTATTCTTTTCTTTTCTTTTCAAATGTATTTCTAAATTCAAATTCAAATCAGTTTTCAAATCAAAATGTTTGGTAAAAGTTTTGAAATATTTTCCCTAGGTTTTGAAAATAAAACTTTAAGATTGATTTTGTAAAACTTTCATAAATCTTTTTATTTCTTTTCTAAATAGAATAAAACCGATTCGCCCTATACGGGTATTAACAAATTCTTTTTCACCCAATAAAAATTATGCAACGGCATGAATGCAAGAAACATCTGGTTAGATTTTCCTCCTTCTAGGGTTTTGGTCATTTCCTAATTAAATTCTAATTATTTTAATTAATTTAACACCCGGGGTGTTACAACAACCCAAAGTGGAAAGGCAAAGTAAGAGAGCAATGGAGAATCAAATGTGGATACATACCGAATTACCTATCAGCAAGGGCTCTTAGTTTTGAGAGCCAATGAGTAGGAATTTCACCATTGATTTCAATCTCAAGCCTTTCTTCATCTCCAAGAATGATCTCATGATTTACCCACCGAAATTTTGATGTTTTCCTGCAAGGGTTAGTCCAAATGTACATCCAAATTCTATACAAGTAATTTTTAGTTCAATAATCAAACTAGGCACCATGCTTAATTTGATCAAAGAAGGCTAGTTAACCTAAGCACCATGCTTAATTTAAAAGCCTTTGGGAGTATACTCGCGAAGTAATCCAAAACCAAAGCATACATAGAATAGAAAAAGGAAACAAGAAGGACTACGCAAGATCCATTGAATAGTACGTCTGAGCATAAAACGTGAAGCATAGGATCATTTTTTTTTATATTTTTTATGAAAAAATGCAAATGAGATGGATGAATGCAATTAAACAAACATGTTATGGTTTTGGAAAGGAAATATAATCAATTTAAATGAATGATATGCATGAATTTGTAGGCATAGCCAAAGAAAGCAATATATGATGATTCAAGCAGACATGCAGTGGTATGAAATAAATAAAAGGATAACTTAAGGTTGCCTGTCGGTAGGGTCTCACATACCTTGAAAGACTCCCACAATCTGAGACATGATTGCGAGTGCTTTTGTTCCGTCACATGATGATATCATTTTGTCTTTGACGGTGACCTTCTCTTCATTTCTACACAGGGTTAGAATGTATACATATACTCACCTGTGATATGGCAAGGCCAAGGTGTTGATGGTTCATCAATGATCAGGCATCCTAGGCTCCTTGATTTTTTTTTATCTTGTGGAAAAACACCGGAAGGTCGAGACGGTTGATGTCCTGTTTATTCCACACTCAATAGAACAATGGTAATCCCACAATAGCCAGTGGTAACATAGATTAGTAGACATCAAAGTTAGTATCAAAATCTTTCACCAATTGCTTCCTCGGCAACGGCGCCAGAAATGCTTGTTGACATTTCTTAGCGTCACTACTAAGAATAGAGTTTGAATCTATCCCCAGCAACAAGGCTAGAAATGTTTGTTGGTATTTCTTATGTCTATTGGATAATTCCGCAAGCGCACAGAACATACCGTTGTACCATTTCACCCAGGAGTATTCCAGGGTATCGTATTTATCCACAGGGAAGCAGTAGTTAAAGAATGTGATAACTAACTAGCATGTATCCACTAACTAATATACCAACTAAACCAGTGTGGGGGTAAGTGATGTATATGATAAGAGCAGTGACACACACAGGAGAGGTCACAAAGATAAAACAGTAGTCTAGCGACCGAGGAGAACAACGAGCGAGCCTAAGGTTTCCAGAGATCTATCTCTACTTGCATGGTTCTAACTTAGCAAGACAAGGTATATCAAGCAAGATCAAAGTTCATACACAATTGCACTTCGGGTCACTAAGCCACTTAGCAACAGAAAGGGATGAGAAGGGTGTTAAGCCGCCTAGCACAAGAAGACCTACGTTTTAATAACTTGCCCGCACGTGGTGGAATCAAAGCCTAGATAGGTCTATCACCCCTACTAGGTACCACAAACAAACCGTGGAGTAAGCCGCAGACACAAGCAAGCGTATAGTCTAGACACCACGTCTACACTACATCTCACTACTCTAATCCGACATCCGATGGAACTGATTAGAGTACCGGGTTAGGGGCGGCGAACCAGCGCAAAGGTATACTACCCTTATCTCACTATCACATAACTATGACAATGCTAACAACCACTACAACATAACTAGCATGTTGCAATAAAGTAAAGCACTAAGGCAAAGTAGAGAATATAACTATATTAAATAACTCAAGTCTTACAAGGAAAGAAAGGAATACTAGAACCATACCAGACCTCCCGGAAGACTAGAGCTGAAGACTAGAGACTCACTCTAACTCCAAGCACTACTACTAGTACTACATCTTGAGAGAGAGTGGAGAGCTCCTCCTTGTGGTGTGTTGAATGAGAGGGTGAAAGCCTCTATTTATAGTGGAGGTGGAGTAGGGGCTACTCCGGTGCCACGTCAGCGATCCGCGTGATCCTCCTCTCTTCACCCTTAGATCCATCGCCATGACAACCGACTTGGATGAATGGCTTGGATATTCTTCACGTGTGAAACATGCACTTTGCCACCGACTTGGATGAGGGTCACCATGGGGTCGGCCGACCCCTGTCCCTAACATGTGGGCCCGGGGTACATCTTCTAGAAGGTGTTGATGTCACCCTGATGAATAGTTCTGCTAGGTCCCACCAAGGGGGGGGTCGGCCGACCCCCCTATGACAGGGCTGGCCCACCTTCTTCTCTCCCTTGGTGACCCCACATGTCATGGAGCAAGTCTTGTGAAGTTGGTTTCATTTGGTTTTCGGTGTGGACCCATGAATCCATGTGCTTCTCATCTTGCACCATTGAGCAAAAGCACATGCTTGATCCAATGGTTGATATTGGCTTGAACATGCTTCTCTTGGATCATGCCATGTCACCATGGCCGAGGTGGCCCAATGGTGGGGTCGGCCGACCCCTTTGGTGGGCCCACCTGGCCTCATTTTGTTCATTTTGCCATCTCCTACAAGTTCACAAGCTAAGAGTACAAGTGGAACTTATTAGTGATAAATATGCTCATGATATGCTATTCTTCCTTGAAACTGAGGCCTGTTGACGGTATTTTGATAAGGTAAAACATGCTATAACTTTCGTCAACACTTGCGAGGGGCTCCAACGAGGACTAGGGGGAAGCTTGCGCGCTTCTCGATAACTCGGTAAAAATACCAGAGTCATCGATGGGAGTTTGCATCTCTACCCCACTCTTTAGCTTCTGCATTTACTTGCTACCTTTGTTGTGTGCTTTACCTTTCCTAGCTTAGTTGATAGGCTAGTTGATAGGTTTGGATCATAGGTTGCAAAACTCTTTAGCGGTAGATATAGCAACACACCTAGGAAAACCTTTGTTGCACATTGGATAGTTTACTTTCTTGCATAGGTTTTGACTAGGTGTGTAACACCTCTGGTGTTTAACTGTAATTAACCTGACATGTCATCATCATTAGTCATTAATCATTCTTGTCATGCATTTAAGTTTGCTTAATACCTGTGTAGCAATCTCTTTTCAAAAACCCTAAAAGCCCAAATCTTCCTATAAGGGCAAAAATGGTAATTTCACCTCTGTGCCTAGCTTTGTGTAATTCTTGTTCAGTTGGATGTCTTGAAGTTTTGTTGTGTTGGCCAAAGTTCAAAAATCAAAATCAGATTTCAAATCCCTTTGCAAAACCCTGATTTCCAAACCCTGGATTTTATCCCTCTTTTTGTAATTCAAAAATTATTCAAAATTTGAGGTTGGTCCAAAAAGCAAAGTTGTAGATCTGGCCAAGAGAAACAACTTTGGTATTTACAAATTTTCAAGTTTCGGTACAAAGTTTGAAGTAAATCCAAGTTCATTCAAATTCCAGTTCTTGTCCCCTTTTCAGTTTTCAAAATTTATTTAAAAACTATTGAGTTTCAGAAAAAGGGTATATTAGCAAAGTTGTAGGTTTTGATAAAAGGAACAACTTTCATATTTTCAGATTTCCAACTTTCAATGTAAAATCAAAAGTAATTTTGAATTTATTCAAATCCCAAAAGTGTTCCCTTTTCTGTTTTCAAATGTGGTCCAAAAACTTTTTGGATTTTGAAAATATTCTTTTTGACAAAGTTGTAGATCTCCTTTTTCTGCACAACTTTGGTGTTTTGAGTTTTTGCTGCTCAGTTCAAGTTTTGGGAGTAATTTGCAAAATACAGAGATCAGCCAAAAGTCAAACCCTAGACCTAGCCCTGTTCATCTTCAACCTAGAGCTAGGGGGGTCCGGCCATAGCCGAGCCGCCGGCGCTGCGCACGCCGCACGCCTGGCAGATGCACGCGCGCCTCCAACCTGCCGCCGCTGTCCGCGCCATCATGCCGCACCCGCACGCGCAAAGCGCTGACCTCCGCCCCGTCCCCCACTGCTCCCAGCACGACGCCGCCGCGTGGCCGTCGCCGGCGAACGCACACCCGGCCCCTGCGCGCACGCCGTCCTTCCCGTCAGCCTGCAATCGAGTGCGCACGCCTTGGCCGAACTCATCCACACCATCCCGTGCTCTCTACCGTCTCCGACCGTGCCTATAAAAGGGACCGCCGGCCGGCAGACCTCCTCATCCCCTCCGCCACCGTGGCCAGGCCAGTCCAGAGCTTCCGTCGCTCAACCACCTAGCCCAGCAGCTTCGCCTCGACGTCGCGCAGCTCCCCAACCCCTCAATTCCATCGCTACCGGCTCCCACCGCCGAGTGCAAGTCCTTCTTCCTCAGCGCCGGGTCGCCGAATCGCCGGAGTGCCGCCGCGGCCGTCTCCTCCCTCGAGCCGCATCTCTCAAACGTGTCGAGCTTCACCCTCGAGAACGTGTCGAGCCTCACCCTCGAGCCTCACCCTCGAGCCACACCCTCGAGCACGCCTGCGAACCGCGCTCCCTCGAAGCAGCCGAAGCCTGCCTCCGACCCGTGGTAAGCACTCGAAGCCCCCCCGGTCTCTGCTTCCACTCCGCTTCGCCCGAGCCTAGCCTCGAGCAGACACGTACCCTCACCGTCTTCGCCGAGCCTAGCCTCGAGCGGACACACAGACCCTCACCACTTCGCTCGAGCCAGGCCTCGAGCGGACTCACGCACCCTCAGCTTCGCTCGAGCCAGGCCTCGGCGAACACATGCTCTCCGCTTCGCCCGAGTCAGGCCTCGGCGAACACATGCTTTCCGTCTCGCCCGAGCCTCCCGGCCAGGCCTCGGACGAAACGCTTGTTTCCGTCTCGCCCGAGCCTACCAGCCAGGTCTCGGACGACCGAGTGTTTCCGCCTCGACCGAGCCCTGCTGTCCGCCTCGCCGCGATTCGCCCGAGCCCCTGCGAGGAAGGAGCACAGCGCTCTTTTCTTTTTCCTTTTTGAAAGAGTGTGAATAGTGTTTTGTTTTCTCTTTTTTGTGTGAATTAATCTGTTGTTCCTTCAATCCTGATAAAATTATGGTATGCTCCATGCACTGTGTAGTATTTTATAAAAATATGAAACTTGACTTTTCTGCAAGAATTTGAAAATGTAAAATCCCTCTTTTAATTAATAAATGGATGGTTTTGGATTTTTAGAAAATTATTTATAACTCCAAAAATCATGAGATAAATTTTTGTGAGCTTCCTATGCCATGTTTAGTCTCTGGTGAAATTTTGAAGTCTTTTGGAACAAATTGATTTTTGAGCATTTATCTTTAATTGTTAAATAGTGCCTTTGTTAATTAATGTCTGATTTTATTTGAGCACCTTAATGACCTGCAAAAATTATGAAATTTGTTTTGCCATCTATCTACACCATAATGAACTTATGTGATTAATATGGTAATTTTTGGAGCAACTTCATAAAATGACCTTTTTAAATAATTAAGGAAAATAGAAAAAGTGACTAGGGTTCATGTTGTATGTCCTGTTTTGCATTGTTCATGTTAGCATACTCATGTGCATGCATCATTGCATTCGTATAGTCACCGAAGGAGAAGTCAAAGTCGAGGCCGCCGCCGACGAACCTGCTCCCGAAGTAACTCCGAGCTTCGACCTCTGCACCTCCAACCCTGAGCCAGCTGTCTTTGCTCTTCAAGGCAAGCCCCGGTGCATTTAACCCTTTCCTTGAATTTATAAAATGATTTCCTTAAATGCTTTTGAGTTAAATTATTGCATTAGGTTTATAGGAGTTGTGTGCTATCCTAATTGATGCACTATCCACCTTGACCACTGATACACCTGATACCTGCTTTTCAAAAGTATTTGAAAAATGCTTAGCAATGCTTATTGAATTAGACTTTGCAATAAAATGCCAATTTCAAAAGTGTGATCACTTAAGGAATGTTTATGGGAATTTGGTCTTACTCCCCGGCTGTTGGCTAGGTATCTGATCCGTACCTAGTCAATAGCGAGGAGAGGTTGTCCGAGCGTACGGTGCCGTCATGTTGTAGTCCGGGACTCAACAGTTGACACCGACTGGGACAGGGTTGAAAAACTGACAGGACTATTACGCTTGGGTGAGATATGACCAAGGTATAGTTCTGGCTGGAAAATTAGGGACCATCCGTGTGGGGGCCTGCTGGTCAAGACTTGTAACTATTCACATACTTCGGAAAGCTCTCGCTCCGAGAAATCCTTGATTGGGACCGACAACCGCGCACTGGGAGTGGAGAGATGGCGGAAGTAGCATGTACCTACGTGGTCGTCGTACCTGGATAGGAGTGGTGTACTGTACTTCCGGGTGGCGTAGGACCGGGTCCAATCTTGGAGGAATCGTGGTAGACGAGTTGGCATATGCAAGCTTGGGTGCTACATATGCAGTGTGGATAGGGATCCTCAGCTGAGTATTATTTATCCGGATTAACGTTGCTCCTCGGTTATGGAGACTTGGTCCACTGACTGTCAACGGAGAGTGGTTCTCAACTAGGTATGTTTTGAAATGTAAAATGAATCATGAACGATGAAGAATTGAGGAATACTGAATCTTTCAAAAATAAAATAAGGTTTACAAAAATGCTTTTCTGCAAAATACTTGATCTTGCTTAAGCCTTACCTTGACTACCCTAAGCCTCTCATTCCTGAGTCTTCTCCCTTTTCTTTAGTCGGGTAAGTCTTGTTGAGTACCCCAGTACTCAGGGTTTGTTACCCATGCTGCAGGTATGACAGAGTCCCCGATGTGTCTTGCACCCTGCTGCGTGACCATCGTCCAGGAAGAGGCCGATGAGGCCGAAGAATAGTTGTACACCCTCGGGCTGGGTGATTATAAGTATCTTTGCTGTTCTCCACTATGTTGCCTATGTCTATTTCTATTATCAGAACTTGGTTTGTAATAACTGCACCTTAATTTCTATTTGGAACCCTGCTTTGTAAAACTAATGTTATTTAAGTCTTCCGCTCTTTATTCCGATGTTATTTGTAAAAGTATGCAATGCTGTAACCGAATTGTGAGATGATCCTGCGGACATTGGGCACTGATGTAGCCCGGTGGCGAACAGGTCTTAATCACATGGAACATGGGTTCGGCTGTCAGAGGTTGACAGGGACACGTGGGCCATGGGATTAGGGTCGTTCCGTCACAAGGTGGAATTTAGAGGCCATAGTTTAGAGTAGAAGTTTTAAGTTGCCTAATTCACACACCCCCCTCTTAGGCGTCACGGTCTCGGGTGCTCCCAACCGGGGCTAAAGGCTCACACGATAAAAAAAATAAATGTACGTCTATGAGATTCGAACTCAGCACTTCTCGCCTTGCGCACAACTCACCTACCAACTCAGCTACACAACTCGCATGATATAGTTCTGGACGTTTTCCTTTTGAATCCACTCGTGAAGGACGTTTAGTCCCGGTTGGTAACTGTTGATGGTCCTTAAACACCTGTTTTACCATCAACATTGACCCTAAAGTCCACCAAAAAGGCATGAAATGTAGTCAAATAGGTTTCAAACTAACCAAATTCCACATGTCCATAGATTTTTATTTGAATGCAGGAATTTGGACCAAATTTGGACATATGGACCCACCAGAGGCCAAGCCCACTCAGCAGGGCCGAAATGGGCCTAAGGGGGGTGGCGCCCGCCACCTCTAAGTGGAATTTGCTCATGGTTCTTAGCCTACCTATAACTCCACATATCATTCTTTAGAAATAGGAGAGGCTACATTTTGGCCTAAGTGAGGATTTAAACACCATTGAGTGATTGAGTGAATCTTGGAGGACTTAAGCAAGTTGTTATCTTTTGAAAACTTTGAAAAAACCTCCAGACAGAATCCTAGTCAAACCTAAGCAAGATAAAAGTTTCCTATCTACTGCTTTATTTCACTCTTGCATGTTTGAAGTGAAAAGCTATAAGCTCCACATTGCTATGATTAATGATATATGCTAAGTTATTTCTCACTATACAATATGCACTTGCAGACATCTTAAGTTGCTATCCATTTCATGCTCAATGCTTAAACCGCATTGTTGCTCGAGGATGAGCAACAGGTTAGCTTGGGGGAGCTTGTTGATGGTCCTTAAACACCTGTTTTACCATCAACATTTGACCCTAAAGTCCACCAAAAAGGCATGAAATGTAGTCAAATAGGTTTCAAACTAACCAAATTCCACATGTCCATAGATTTTTATTTGAATGCAGGAATTTGGACCAAATTTGGACATATGGACCCACCAGAGGCCAAGCCCACTCAGCAGGGCCCAAATGGGCCTAAGGGGGGTGGCGCCCGCCACCCCTAGGTGGCGCCCGCCACCTCTAAGTGGCGCCCGCCACTTGGGTTGGCCCAAGTTCCACTCCCTGCCACGTCATCGATCCGTGTGACCTCCCCAAGGCCAAATCTTGGCCCTTGGTCACTAGGTCAGTGGCATCGGATGGCTCAGGATGAAGTGGCGTGGATCAAGGCAGAATGGCGGTTACTCAGACATGCAACCGACCTCCAAACCGCCTTGGACAACCACCTGGAGGCCGTAGGATCAATGACGGTGCATCCAACGGCCAGGGGACTGGCGGCCGCCAGTAGGGGGTGGCGCCCGCCACCTGACCTAACCCTAGGTCGGTTGGCTGCCCCCTATAAATACCCCCCTCACTCCACAAGGCTATAAATACCCCCCTGGAGGTACCATCCCAGAGAAAGCAACACACAAGCAAGAGAAGCAGAGAGTTGGGTTAGAAGCTCAGAGAGCTTAGGCAAGTAGGTAGCTAGTAGAGCAAGGCATTCTTGCCCTCGCGGAAGCGCTGCTCAAGGCTTAGCTCAAGAGTAGAGGCGTGCGAGTGATCGGTCCTAGAGCTGGCAAGAGTCTTCCTTCATCTCCAGTTCATGTTTTGCTCTTGTTACTCAAGCACTTACTATATTCTAGTTCATCATTTCAAGTATTACTTTATTCTACTTATCAGTATTGAATGGTATACTTGATTGATTGCTTGAGTGCCTAGCTATCCTACAGTTCAATTCACTTAGCCATAGTAGTTAATCTCTAGTGAGCTTAGTATTTGATCTTTGCCAATAGGTTGCTTAGTTAGTTTAGTGTTTATCTTATTAAGTCAAGTATTTGCTCTGACGTCCGCAAGGGTGTCTCTATTCAAAGCTAGTAGTGTAACTTGGTGACTAACTGTTAACACCAGATTTTCGCACGCGTAAGAATATGACAGGTGGGTCCTGTGACACCCTGGTGTCAAGCACTGCATTAGGCACTGCAATTAGCCACTAAGAAAGCATAAGCAATGCATTGCATCATTTCATGTGTATAAGTATGCCTTTGATCTTTTGTTGTTTATTTGAAATTGGATTTCTATTTGACTTGATGCTTTGATTTTGGCTTTATTCTTGAGGAGGATTTAAAAATGGTTTTCAGAAAAAATGTCCTATATGAAAGTTGTAGAGAAAAATATTTTGAGCAACTTTTATTTTTGGGTCAAAGCCTGGTTTGGAGTTTTTCAAACTGTTTTTGAGAAGTCAAACTTTGGAAATTTCTGGAAAAAGAAAAAGAATAATTTTCTTTCCCGGCGCCAACCTTTCGGCCCATCCGGCCTTTCGGCCCGCTTCCCCGCCTCGGCCCAGCGCTCGCCGCCTCGCCCGCGCGCGCGCCCGCCCGCGCACCGCGCGCCGGCCACCTGACACGGCCGCGCCGTACGCCGGCCGGCTTGCCGCGTGGCGCCCCTTCTCTGCGCCAAATCCCCGCTGACCACTCCCCCTCCGATCTTCTCCCACCGGAGCACGCCAGCGATCTTCGCCGGCCACTCCCGCGCAACCTCGTCTGTCGAGCCGCCTGCCGCCGCCTCGCTGACCGAGCCGCCGTGGCCCCCGCCACGACCGGCCGCCCCTCCGCTCCGCCGGGCAAAAGCCCGAGCGCCTCTCCCACTCCCTCACTCACCCACACACTCACTCTCGCTCTCGCTCCCCACTCTCACCCGCGCACGAAGCAAACTGAGCACTCTCCGCTCGCTGCAACCACCGCCGCAAGGCCCCTTCCCAAAATTCCAGTCACCACCTCCATCACCGGCCGATTAACCCCGGCCACTGCCCCGCCTTCGTCTCGGACACACGGTGCGCACCCCCGCGCCATCCGCCGAGCTCCACCGACACCGAAGTCCGAAGAGCCCCGCCGCGGAAGCTTTCAGCGCCGCTCGGAGCCCGGAGCCGTTCGTCCCCGACCCGAGCTCCACCGCCTCCCTTCTTCCTCCTCCAGCTTCGCCAAGCCAAGGCAAGGTGAGAACACCAACTAGCCCTAACGCTACCGTTCCCTATCCCTCTGTTCACCACGGCCGAGCGCCATTGCCGCCATCGCGGACCTCACACGTGGCCAGCACGCACCAGCACACCTCCGGCCAAACCATCACCCCTAGGACTCCCCTCTAGGTTCACTGAGTCTCACACGCCCGCCAGTTTAGCCGGCGACCGCCGGAAACGGCGTAGCCGCGCGATGCCGTCGCCGCCGTGCGCTGCCGCTCGCCGCCGGCACGCTACGGTCGTGCGCTGGCCAATCCACCAGCACCTCCGGATGCGCCTCGTCGAGACGAGTCCGCAGGGCCCAGCCTCCCCGCCGGCGACCTCACCGACGGCGAGAAATCGCCGGACCAATCCCTCTCCTGTTTCCGTCTCGTCCGAGCCCCCGAGCCAGGCCTCGGACGGGCGCGTCTGGTTCCGTCTCGTCCGAGCCCCGAGCGTCCGAGCCCCCGAGCCAGGCCTCGGACGGGCGCGTATGGTTCCGTCTCGTCCGAGCCCCGAGCGTCCGAGCCCCCGAGCCAGGCCTCGGACGGGCGCGTCTGGTTCCGTCTCGTCCGAGCCCCGAGCGTCCGAGCCCCCGAGCCAGGCCTCGGACGAGCGTGCGTGTTCCGTCTCGCCCGAGCCCGCGAGCCAGGCCTCGGACGAGCGTGCGTTCTTCCGATTCGCCCGAGCCGAGCCCTCGGCCGCGGTTTCGTCGAGCCAGGTCTCGGCCATTTCGCTTTCCGCCGTGCGCCCGAGCCCGAATGGGTTCTGCTGACCCACGGGTCCCGCGCGTCAGCCCCTTACCGGTCCATGGACCGAGTTCTCGCAAGCCAGCCGGGAGAAGTTAAATGTTTTTCTTTTCGGTTTAATTTCCAGAGATGCTTGTTATTTTTGTGTAGCCTGTTTTATAAATCCAAATGAAGTGCTTCCAGTTTTATTAGCTTTCTTATGAATAGATCTATCATGGGAAAATATGAATGTATTTTTGATAGCAGTTTATTTTACTGTTTTCGTTTATTTCAGTTTATATGCTTTTGTTTAGATAAATGATTATAAGTGTTTTCTGGTTGAGATAATTCCTGGAAAATTTTGTGTAAGTTGATTATACTGTTTGGCACCTGTGAAAAATATATGATGCACTGTTTATATAGAAAAAGTTACTGTTATAGTTAAAAGTCTCTTTTTGCTGATTCCTTAGAATAAGTGTTAAGGTGTTTTATATGCTGAAATTAAATATGGGAAAATTTGTACAGTCTCTGTATGCCTTGTAGAATCTAAGAAAAATATGAACTTGATCTGTTTTATGGAAAAATTTTGTAGTTGCTTTACAACTGTGCTTTTCTGTATAGATCTTTAGAAATTCATGTAAGAATATATATGATGGTTCTGGTCATGGAACTTCCTGGATAAATATGAAATGTAAAGTAGAATCTGGGAAAAATAGGAAATAGAGCTATGCACTCTTTTACAGTAGGGTTGTAGTTCAAAGTACCTTTTTAGGCAGTTTGCTTGTCATTTTTGTATCTGCAGCTCTGTATTTTATCTTTGGCTGAAACTTGTTCAGTAGAGTCCAGTAAGTGTGGTTTACCTTCTGGAATTTTTGTGGATTTTTCTGAGCCCAGAAAAATACACTTGCAGTTCAAATCTGAGTTTCCTTTGATGAATTTAATTAAGAAAGAGTTGAATAATCAGATTTTGTTTTATGAAATAAAAGCGATTTTGCCCCAATGTTAAAAGTGGTTCAACAAGTTGGCTTTGTTGGTTTGCAAGAGTTATTCTTTTCATGCCACTTCATCTTGCACCGCATTTATTGAATTATAAATTCATCGCACGCAATAGGATCGACCCCGCCGGAGCTTCACCAAGAGCAGGAGCTAAACGCCGAGCCGGAGATCCAGGAGCTGCAGCAGCCAGAGGAAGTCGACCCCGTCCACGACACTAACCTGCCCGAGTGCCCCTCCCACGAGGCCTCGGTTTTCACTCAAGGCAAGCCCCGGAGCATTCTAAGTCTCCCAGTCTTTGCAATTAATTTACTTGAGTCCTTTTATATTGTGATGCATTAGGTATAGGAGTTGATTGAACCCTATTTGTTGCATTACCATTCCTTGATTATTGATTATTGCCTGCCTTGTTATCCTGCTACTGCTTAATAATGTAGAATTGCTTAGCCTGCTTAATAAAGGTAGTAGTTAAGGATGTTTCCGTGATACCCCGATGGGTATTTATCGGATCACGGTTGGCTATATTTGCTATCGTGGAAAAGAACCTGAGTAGTAATGAAATACGGTCAACGGGATGGCAGGGCACAAGTTTGGAAACTTGGGGCAGTTCATCCGTTGGATCGTATAGGTTTGTATCGATGTTGGCCCTCGTTCATTTTTGAACGCGCCCTTTTACTTAGGGATATGTCGGTGCCGTAATCATCGACCCCAAAGCCGGTTAGAAGCTGTTCGGGCCGGTCTCAACCCGTGTCGTGCCCTCTAGTACGGAAGTTGCGATCTGCCGCGTGAGGCCATCGCCAGACTCTGATTGGGCGGTCCGTGCTTGAGCCGCGACGATTACCACCACGAACAAGCATCGAGCGGTTGCCCAATGCATGGACCCGACGGGGAAAGTGTGGGCTGGTATCAAAGGTCTTTCACCAGCTGTGGCGGAACCGTCCTGATTATAAGAGCTCAAGTATTATCTTAGTCAAATCCGTCTGACTTCGACCCATACTTGAACCCATATAACCCCGGTAGTCCGGAAATCTCGAAGGATTTCTTACACCAGAACATACAGGATCGCATCGTTCAAGGTTACATTCGTAAAGATACCTTACAGCGAAGCGAAATCGAATTTAAAACATCAGAGTGCGGAATTTAAAACGGAGTTATTACAACATTGAGTTTAAAAGTGCGGAAGCTTGAATAAGTTTAAAACACGACCACAACACACGTGGTCCAAATAAAACATTGTTTGATAAACCAACTCAACACAAGTCATTCCTCCTTTTTAAGATAGTGTGCCACCAGTAGTCTCAGTCCGGCAAAAGAAGGAGGAAAGCTTGTGGACGACCCTGCCCTGGGCCTACTCCTCATCACCTTCCACTGGGTAGAGGCAGTGCTTACAATAGCCAAAGTAGACCTGGCCATCTGCAACAAACGGGATAAACCCTGAGTACGGGAATGTACTCAGCTAGACTTACCCGTCTAACTGAAAATAAAAGACTCCAAGGGTATGCAAGGCTTTTGAGGTGGAGCTGGGATCTTTTAGTTGCGAAAGGCTCAAATCCAGATAAGGGATATTTAATGATTATGATGAGCTGTTACTTTTAAGCCTATTCCTTAGTTCTAGGTTATTACCTGTACTAGAGCACTCACTTGAATCTAACAAACAATAGTATAACCATATCCAGTTGACTTATCCACATTTTAGTTGAACCTTTAAACATCACATGGAGTTGTATCGTGGTGAAGCTCGACATAGTTTCCCACTAACCGGGGGAGACGGCGACTCGATTCCAGCGCAATGGGAAAAGTGATCCACGTGGAAACACTCCTGCCATCGCACTGGCCAAGTCGGCGGGGAAACGGGCGATGATATCCTTCAGCACACGATATGCTGCCCTGTTAGCTCCATCCTTGGCACACGTGCCTCTGGTGATCTCTGTCCATCCTGTCCAGTGGGGCTTAGCAGGTAGAGCCTTGACAGGGAGCCCTGAGGAGCGTTTCTACTGCGAGACACCTGCGATGAGCGCCACTGGAGCTCTGTTGGGTGTATGTGAGAGCTTGGAGCGCACTCTCGAGAGCGTGTCCTTCACTCTCACCGCCACCTATCAGAACAAGGATAGACTTCAGCAGGACTTTGACGCCGAGGTTACTCGTCTGCAGGAGAGGATTCAGCAGCTCACTCTAGAGCACGACGACGCCCGCACTACTGCCGCAGCCCAGTCTACCGCCAGGACAGTCGCCGAGCAGATGTACCTGACCGCATCTCTGCAGAGAGATGAGGCCCGTGCCGCACTTGACCACCTCAGAGAGGGAGCCTATCTTCTGGTTCAGCAGATCAACGCACAGCAGGTCTACATCGAGCAGCTCCATGAGGCCGTCCATGAGTTCCATCATGCAGAGGCACATGGAGGCCACCCTCCGCAACATCGCCAACAACACCGCGCAACAGCATCAGCAGCGCCAAGGCCCGGAGCCCAACCAGTATAGCTCCTACCGTGACTTCTTGGACACTCGTCCTCCAGTGTTCAAGGAAGCCACCGAGCCGCTCGAAGCTGATGAATGGCTCAACTCAATCACACAGAAGTTCCGTCTGCTTCGTCTGACGGAAGAGCTTAAAGCGGAGTATGCCGCTCACATGTTGGAAGGACCCGCAGGTTTGTGGTGGACCCAGTACCGTGCATCTCTGCCAGCTAATGCACGTGTTACTTGGGATCAATTCTCTACTGCTATGCGCAACCACTACATCCCTAGTGGTCTGATGGAAATGAAGATTGCCGAGTTCATGAGGTTGTCCCAGGGGACCAGGTCCGTATCAGAGTACCTCCACAGCTTCAACAATCTGGCTCGCTATGCCCCAGATTTTGTAAATACTGAGGCCAAGAAGATTGCAAGTTTCTAGCGTGGCATGAATGCCACAATGCTATCCAAGATGGGTAACAGTCACCGCACCACCTTTAGTGACTTCGTCAGTGACTGTCTCAACCAAGAGGCCAATGACAGCCGGCTAGCAATAGAGACACGCCGTCGTGCGAACGAAGGAGGTTCGTCCCAGCAGAGGACCACTTCCGGAGCACGCGCCCCATACCGCCCGCCTGTCACTGGAGCAAGGTATCGTCCCCCACAGAGAAAGATCACCACCAACCGTCCCCGTCCTAGTTTCCAGAAGCCCTACACCGCCCCCATGATGCAAAACAAGAGCAAAGCAGGAAATGCAGCAGGTCCCAGGACTCCGTACGTAATTGGCCCATGCTACAACTGTGGTCAAACCGGACACCTGTCACGTCAGTGCCCTCGACCGAAGAAGCAGTACACTCAGCCCCAGCCTCGTACCGGTCATGTGCACCACACCACTGTGGAAGAAGTGCCAGAAGGAGAGCCTGTCACCGCTGGTACGTTTCTTGTTAATCAATGCCCCGCAGTTGTGTTGTTTGATTCTGGAGCATCACATTCTTTCATAAGTGAGAATTTTGTTTTGAGAAGTAATCTTGAGTTGATAGAGTTAGACCGGGGATATCAGATAAGTTCCGCCGGAGTCGTTCTCTCCGCGCGAAAAATGGCTAAAGGAGTAGAAATGACCTTTGGGGATAAAAAGGCCATAGTGGACCCCATAGTCATTCCTGGTCTAGGTCTGGATGTAATCTTGGGTATGGGTTGGATGAAACTATGGAAGGTTAATCTAGACACCGCAGAGAGAATAGTGTCCATGGTTAGTCCCAGGAATGGATCTTCTTTCAGGTTCAAGTTACCTCGAAACCCCCATGAGATCGGAGTATTGTTCAATGTCACGGCAAAACAGATAGCTGAGATTCCAGTAGTATGTGAGTTTCCAGATGTTTTTCCTGATGAGTTGCCTGGACTACCGCCAGATAGGGATGTGGAGTTTGCTATCGAGTTAATCCCTGGAACGGCACCCATATCGCGAAGACCGTATAGAATGCACGCTAAAGAGTTAGCAGAGCTTAAGATTCAATTGCAAGAGCTTTTGGATAAAGGTTTGATACGCCCTAGTTCGTCGCCTTGGGGATGTCCCGCTATCTTTGTGAAAAAGAAAGATAAGACTCTGAGGATGTGTGTGGATTATAGGCCGCTTAATACAGTAACTATAAAGAACAAGTACCCCTTACCCCGGATTGATGTCTTGTTTGATCAGTTGTCTAAAGCAAAAGTGTTCTCCAAAATCGACCTAAGGTCAGGTTACCATCAGATCAAGATCAGACGTGAGGACATACCGAAAACAGCTTTCTCTACTAGATATGGACTGTATGAGTATCTGGTTATGTCTTTTGGGTTGACTAATGCACCGGCACATTTCATGTACCTGATGAATTCCGTCTTCATGCCAGAGTTGGACAAGTTGGTCGTAGTGTTCATCGATGATATTTTGGTATACTCTGAGAATGAGAAGGATCATGCAGAGCATCTACAAGTTGTTCTGACCCGACTTAGAGAGCATAAGTTGTATGCTAAGTTCAGTAAGTGTGAGTTTTGGTTGAAGAAGGTACTTTTCCTTGGTCATATCCTTTCGGAGGAAGGAATCTCCGTAGACCCTTCTAAAGTACAGGAAGTTATGGATTGGCAAGCACCTACCACCGTACACGAGGTTCGCAGCTTCTTAGGTTTGGCAGGATATTACCGTCGGTTTATTCCGGATTTTTCAAGAATAGCCAAGCCTATGACCCGTTTGACACAGAAGAACAAGAAGTTTGAATGGACTCCAGAGTGTGAAACAGCTTTCCGCACTCTGCGAACATTGTTGACTTCCGCACCAGTTTTGGCCCAGCCAAACTTGGAGGAACCTTTTGATGTGTTTTGTGACGCATCTAAGGTTGGACTCGGATGTGTACTCATGCAAAATGGAAGAGTTATCGCCTATGCTTCTCGTCAGTTGAGACCACACGAAGAGAATTACCCCACTCATGATTTGGAACTAGCAGCCGTCGTGCATGCACTCAAGATTTGGAGACATTACCTTATGGGAAATCTATGTCATGTGTACACGGATCATAAAAGTCTGAAGTATATCTTCACCCAGCCGGAGTTGAACATGAGGCAGAGAAGATGGTTAGAATTAATAAAGGATTACAACCTGGAAGTGCATTACCACCCTGGAAAAGCGAATGTTGTAGCTGATGCCTTGAGTCGCAAGACTCATTGCAACTCTCTACAACCACTGTTGGAAGATGGATTTAATCTTATGCACCCTGTCATGTTAAACAATATCACTCTTCAGTGCACCTTAGAAAGTGACATCATCGAGAGACAGAGGTCCGATGCAGAAATCTGTCAGATAAAGAAGAGGTTAGAAACCAATAGTTCTTTGAACTTCAGGACTGATAATCAGGGAATCTTGTGGTATAACCAGAGGTTAGTCGTCCCTAAGGATGCAGAGCTGAAAGGAAGAATTCTGGGTGAAGCTCACAATTCAAAGTTGTCTATCCACCCAGGAAGTAGTAAGATGTATCAGGGTTTGAAAACCAGATATTGGTGGTCAAAGATGAAGAAAGAAGTTGCAGCCTATGTCGCCAGATGTGATACTTGTTGCGGAGTAAAGGCAATACATCTGAAACCCGCCGGACTATTACAACCATTATCGATTCCAGAGTGGAAATGGGAAGAGATCAGTATGGACTTTATCACAGGTCTTCCCACTACTCAAAAAGGGAATGATTCGATTTGGGTTATTGTGGATCGGTTATCTAAAGTGGCTCACTTCATACCAGTCAAAACTACCCACCGACCGCATCAGTATGCAGACCTGTACATACAGAATATCTTGAGATTGCATGGGATTCCAAAAAGGATTGTTTCTGATAGAGGACCCCAGTTCATAGCACGTTTTTGGGAACAGTTGCACAAGGAATTAGGAACCAAGTTGGTAAGAAGTTCCGCCTACCACCCCCAAACCGCAGGGCAAACAGAGAGAGTAAATCAGATTCTAGAAGATATCCAAAGAGCTTGTGTCTTGTCTTCAGGAGAGTCATGGGAGAAATGGTTACCCCTTGCTGAGTTTTCATATAATAACAGTTATCAAGAAAGTATAAAAATGGCACCTTTTGAAGTTTTATATGGACGAAGATGCAGAACCCCAGTAAATTGGGTTGAGTCTGGAGATCGAGGATTCTATGGATCCGATTATGTAAAAGATGCCGAGGAAATTGTGCGAACAGTACAGCAACATATCAAGGTAGCACAGTCTCGACAAAAGAGTTATGCTGACACCCGAAGGAGACCTTTGGAATTTCAAGTTGGAGACTATGTGTATCTCAAGGTTTCACCTATGAGAAAGGTCCAACGCTTTGGAATTAAAAAGAAGCTAGCACCTCGATATGTGGGACCTTACCAGATCATAGCAAAGAAGGGAAAAGTGGCATATGAAGTACAGTTACCCCCAGTGATGAGTGCAGTTTTCCCAGTGTTCCACGTATCACAGCTGAAGAAGTGCCTTCGAGTTCCCGAACAAGAGGAAGTTCGAGTCCCGGATGTCACGATCAGATCAGATCTGGAGTACTACGAACAACCTAAGGAGATTTTGGATACCAAGACTCGAGAGACTCGTAACCGAACAGTGAAGACTTACAAGATTCTCTGGAGTAATCACGGACCCAACGATGCTACATGGGAAACCGAGGAGTACCTAGCGTAAACTACCCCGCTTTTTATAAAGATTGGTACGTAACTTAAATCTCGGGACGAGATTTCTTTAAGGGGGGAAGGGCTGTGACACCCTGGTGTCAAGCACTGCATTAGGCACTGCAATTAGCCACTAAGAAAGCATAAGCAATGCATTGCATCATTTCATGTGTATAAGTATGCCTTTGATCTTTTGTTGTTTATTTGAAATTGGATTTCTATTTGACTTGATGCTTTGATTTTGGCTTTATTCTTGAGGAGGATTTAAAAATGGTTTTCAGAAAAAATGTCCTATATGAAAGTTGTAGAGAAAAATATTTTGAGCAACTTTTATTTTTGGGTCAAAGCCTGGTTTGGAGTTTTTCAAACTGTTTTTGAGAAGTCAAACTTTGGAAATTTTTGGAAAAAGAAAAAGAATGATTTTCTTTCCCGGCGCCAACCTTTCGGCCCATCCGGCCTTTCGGCCCGCTTCCCCGCCTCGGCCCAGCGCTCGCCGCCTCGCCCGCGCGCGCGCCCGCCCGCGCACCGCGCGCCGGCCACCTGACACGGCCGCGCCGTACGCCGGCCGGCTTGCCGCGTGGCGCCCCTTCTCTGCGCCAAATCCCCGCTGACCACTCCCCCTCCGATCTTCTCCCACCGGAGCACGCCAGCGATCTTCGCCGGCCACTCCCGCGCAACCTCGTCTGTCGAGCCGGCCTGCCGCCGCCTCGCTGACCGAGCCGCCGTGGCCCCCGCCACGACCGGCCGCCCCTCCGCTCCGCCGGGCAAAAGCCCGAGCGCCTCTCCCACTCCCTCACTCACCCACACACTCACTCTCGCTCTCGCTCCCCACTCTCACCCGCGCACGAAGCAAACTGAGCACTCTCCGCTCGCTGCAACCACCGCCGCAAGGCCCCTTCCCAAATTCCAGTCACCACCTCCATCACCGGCCGATTAACCCCGGCCACTGCCCCGCCTTCGTCTCGGACACACAGGTGCGCACCCCCGCGCCATCCGCCGAGCTCCACCTGACACCGAAGTCCGAAGAGCCCCGCCGCGGAAGCTTTCAGCGCCGCTCGGAGCCCGGAGCCGTTCGTCCCCGACCCGAGCTCCACCGCCTCCCTTCTTCCTCCTCCAGCTTCGCCAAGCCAAGGCAAGGTGAGAACACCAACTATCCCTAACGCTACCGTTCCCTATCCCTCTGTTCACCACGGCCGAGCGCCATTGCCGCCATCGCGGACCTCACACGTGGCCAGCACGCACCAGCACACCTCCGGCCAAACCATCACCCCTAGGACTCCCCTCTAGGTTCACTGAGTCTCACACGCCCGCCAGTTTAGCCGCGACCGCCGGAAACGGCGTAGCCGCGCGATGCCGTCGCCGCCGTGCGCTGCCGCTCGCCGCCGGCACGCTACGGTCGTGCGCTGGCCAATCCACCAGCACCTCCGGATGCGCCTCATCGAGACGAGTCCGCAGGGCCCAGCCTCCCCGCCGGCGACCTCACCGACGGCGAGAAATCGCCGGACCAATCCCTCTCCTGTTTCCGTCTCGTCCGAGCCCCCGAGCCAGGCCTCGGACGGGCGCGTCTGGTTCCTGTCTCGTCCGAGCCCCGAGCGTCCGAGCCCCCGAGCCAGGCCTCGGACGGGCGCGTATGGTTCCGTCTCGTCCGAGCCCCGAGCGTCCGAGCCCCCGAGCCAGGCCTCGACGGGCGCGTCTGGTTCCGTCTCGTCCGAGCCCCGAGCGTCCGAGCCCCCGAGCCAGGCCTCGGACGAGCGTGCGTGTTCCGTCTCGCCCGAGCCCGCGAGCCAGGCCTCGGACGAGCGTGCGTTCTTCCGATTCGCCCGAGCCGAGCCCTCGGCCGCGGTTTCGTCGAGCCAGGTCTCGGCCATTTCGCTTTCCGCCGTGCGCCCGAGCCCGAATGGGTTCTGCTGACCCACGGGTCCCGCGCGTCAGCCCCTTACCGGTCCATGGACCGAGTTCTCGCAAGCCAGCCGGGAGAAGTTAAATGTTTTTCTTTTCGGTTTAATTTCCAGAGATGCTTGTTATTTTTGTGTAGCCTGTTTTATAAATCCAAATGAAGTGCTTCCAGTTTTATTAGCTTTCTTATGAATAGATCTATCATGGGAAAATATGAATGTATTTTTGATAGCAGTTTATTTTACTGTTTTCGTTTATTTCAGTTTATATGCTTTTGTTTAGATAAATGATTATAAGTGTTTTCTGGTTGAGATAATTCCTGGAAAATTTTGTGTAAGTTGATTATACTGTTTGGCACCTGTGAAAAATATATGATGCACTGTTTATATAGAAAAAGTTACTGTTATAGTTAAAAGTCTCTTTTTGCTGATTCCTTAGAATAAGTGTTAAGGTGTTTTATATGCTGAAATTAAATATGGGAAAATTTGTACAGTCTCTGTATGCCTTGTAGAATCTAAGAAAAATATGAACTTGATCTGTTTTATGGAAAAATTTTGTAGTTGCTTTACAACTGTGCTTTTCTGTATAGATCTTTAGAAATTCATGTAAGAATATATATGATGGTTCTGGTCATGGAACTTCCTGGATAAATATGAAATGTAAAGTAGAATCTGGGAAAAATAGGAAATAGAGCTATGCACTCTTTTACAGTAGGGTTGTAGTTCAAAGTACCTTTTTAGGCAGTTTGCTTGTCATTTTTGTATCTGCAGCTCTGTATTTTATCTTTGGCTGAAACTTGTTCAGTAGAGTCCAGTAAGTGTGGTTTACCTTCTGGAATTTTTGTGGATTTTCTGAGCCCAGAAAAATACACTTGCAGTTCAAATCTGAGTTTCCTTTGATGAATTTAATTAAGAAAGAGTTGAATAATCAGATTTTGTTTTATGAAATAAAAGCGATTTTGCCCCAATGTTAAAAGTGGTTCAACAAGTTGGCTTTGTTGGTTTGCAAGAGTTATTCTTTTCATGCCACTTCATCTTGCACCGCATTTATTGAATTATAAATTCATCGCACGCAATAGGATCGACCCCGCCGGAGCTTCACCAAGAGCAGGAGCTAAACGCCGAGCCGGAGATCCAGGAGCTGCAGCAGCCAGAGGAAGTCGACCCCGTCCACGACACTAACCTGCCCGAGTGCCCCTCCCACGAGGCCTCGGTTTTCACTCAAGGCAAGCCCCGGAGCATTCTAAGTCTCCCAGTCTTTGCAATTAATTTACTTGAGTCCTTTTATATTGTGATGCATTAGGTATAGGAGTTGATTGAACCCTATTTGTTGCATTACCATTCCTTGATTATTGATTATTGCCTGCCTTGTTATCCTGCTACTGCTTAATAATGTAGAATTGCTTAGCCTGCTTAATAAAGGTAGTAGTTAAGGATGTTTCCGTGATACCCCGATGGGTATTTATCGGATCACGGTTGGCTATATTTGCTATCGTGGAAAAGAACCTGAGTAGTAATGAAATACGGTCAACGGGATGGCAGGGCACAAGTTTGGAAACTTGGGGCAGTTCATCCGTTGGATCGTATAGGTTGTATCGATGTTGGCCCTCGTTCATTTTTGAACGCGCCCTTTTACTTAGGGATATGTCGGTGCCGTAATCATCGACCCCAAAGCCGGTTAGAAGCTGTTCGGGCCGGTCTCAACCCGTGTCGTGCCCTCTAGTACGGAAGTTGCGATCTGCCGCGTGAGGCCATCGCCAGACTCTGATTGGGCGGTCCGTGCTTGAGCCGCGACGATTACCACCACGAACAAGCATCGAGCGGTTGCCCAATGCATGGACCCGACGGGGAAAGTGTGGGCTGGTATCAAAGGTCTTTCACCAGCTGTGGCGGAACCGTCCTGATTATAAGAGCTCAAGTATTATCTTAGTCAAATCCGTCTGACTTCGACCCATACTTGAACCCATATAACCCCGGTAGTCCGGAAATCTCGAAGGATTTCTTACACCAGAACATACAGGATCGCATCGTTCAAGGTTACATTCGTAAAGATACCTTACAGCGAAGCGAAATCGAATTTAAAACATCAGAGTGCGGAATTTAAAACGGAGTTATTACAACATTGAGTTTAAAAGTGCGGAAGCTTGAATAAGTTTAAAACACGACCACAACACACGTGGTCCAAATAAAACATTGTTTGATAAACCAACTCAACACAAGTCATTCCTCCTTTTTAAGATAGTGTGCCACCAGTAGTCTCAGTCCGGCAAAAGAAGGAGGAAAGCTTGTGGACGACCCTGCCCTGGGCCTACTCCTCATCACCTTCCACTGGGTAGAGGCAGTGCTTACAATAGCCAAAGTAGACCTGGCCATCTGCAACAAACGGGATAAACCCTGAGTACGGGAATGTACTCAGCTAGACTTACCCGTCTAACTGAAAATAAAAGACTCCAAGGGTATGCAAGGCTTTTGAGGTGGAGCTGGGATCTTTTAGTTGCGAAAGGCTCAAATCCAGATAAGGGATATTTAATGATTATGATGAGCTGTTACTTTTAAGCCTATTCCTTAGTTCTAGGTTATTACCTGTACTAGAGCACTCACTTGAATCTAACAAACAATAGTATAACCATATCCAGTTGACTTATCCACATTTTAGTTGAACCTTTAAACATCACATGGAGTTGTATCGTGGTGAAGCTCGACATAGTTTCCCACTAACCGGGGGAGACGGCGACTCGATTCCAGCGCAATGGGAAAAGTGATCCACGTGGAAACACTCCTGCCATCGCACTGGCCAAGTCGGCGGGGAAACGGGCGATGATATCCTTCAGCACACGATATGCTGCCCTGTTAGCTCCATCCTGGCACACGTGCCTCTGGTGATCTCTGTCCATCCTGTCCAGTGGGGCTTAGCAGGTAGAGCCTTGACAGGGAGCCCTGAGGAGCGTTTCTACTGCGAGACACCTGCGATGAGCGCCACTGGAGCTCTGTTGGGTGTATGTGAGAGCTTGGAGCGCACTCTCGAGAGCGTGTCCTTCACTCTCACCGCCACTATCAGAACAAGGATAGACTTCAGCAGGACTTTGACGCCGAGGTTACTCGTCTGCAGGAGAGGATTCAGCAGCTCACTCTAGAGCACGACGACGCCCGCACTACTGCCGCAGCCCAGTCTACCGCCAGGACAGTCGCCGAGCAGATGTACCTGACCGCATCTCTGCAGAGAGATGAGGCCCGTGCCGCACTTGACCACCTCAGAGAGGGAGCCTATCTTCTGGTTCAGCAGATCAACGCACAGCAGGTCTACATCGAGCAGCTCCATGAGGCCGTCCATGAGTTCCATCATGCAGAGGCACATGGAGGCCACCCTCCGCAACATCGCCAACAACACCGCGCAACAGCATCAGCAGCGCCAAGGCCCGGAGCCCAACCAGTATAGCTCCTACCGTGACTTCTTGGACACTCGTCCTCCAGTGTTCAAGGAAGCCACCGAGCCGCTCGAAGCTGATGAATGGCTCAACTCAATCACACAGAAGTTCCGTCTGCTTCGTCTGACGGAAGAGCTTAAAGCGGAGTATGCCGCTCACATGTTGGAAGGACCCGCAGGTTTGTGGTGGACCCAGTACCGTGCATCTCTGCCAGCTAATGCACGTGTTACTTGGGATCAATTCTCTACTGCTATGCGCAACCACTACATCCCTAGTGGTCTGATGGAAATGAAGATTGCCGAGTTCATGAGGTTGTCCCCAGGGGACCAGGTCCGTATCAGAGTACCTCCACAGCTTCAACAATCTGGCTCGCTATGCCCCAGATTTTGTAAATACTGAGGCCAAGAAGATTGCAAGTTTCTAGCGTGGCATGAATGCCACAATGCTATCCAAGATGGGTAACAGTCACCGCACCACCTTTAGTGACTTCGTCAGTGACTGTCTCAACCAAGAGGCCAATGACAGCCGGCTAGCAATAGAGACACGCCGTCGTGCGAACGAAGGAGGTTCGTCCCAGCAGAGGACCACTTCCGGAGCACGCGCCCCATACCGCCCGCCTGTCACTGGAGCAAGGTATCGTCCCCCACAGAGAAAGATCACCACCAACCGTCCCCGTCCTAGTTTCCAGAAGCCCTACACCGCCCCCATGATGCAAAACAAGAGCAAAGCAGGAAATGCAGCAGGTCCCAGGACTCCGTACGTAATTGGCCCATGCTACAACTGTGGTCAAACCGGACACCTGTCACGTCAGTGCCCTCGACCGAAGAAGCAGTACACTCAGCCCCAGCCTCGTACCGGTCATGTGCACCACACCACTGTGGAAGAAGTGCCAGAAGGAGAGCCTGTCACCGCTGGTACGTTTCTTGTTAATCAATGCCCCGCAGTTGTGTTGTTTGATTCTGGAGCATCACATTCTTTCATAAGTGAGAATTTTGTTTTGAGAAGTAATCTTGAGTTGATAGAGTTAGACCGGGGATATCAGATAAGTTCCGCCGGAGTCGTTCTCTCCGCGCGAAAAATGGCTAAAGGAGTAGAAATGACCTTTGGGGATAAAAAGGCCATAGTGGACCCCATAGTCATTCCTGGTCTAGGTCTGGATGTAATCTTGGGTATGGGTTGGATGAAACTATGGAAGGTTAATCTAGACACCGCAGAGAGAATAGTGTCCATGGTTAGTCCCAGGAATGGATCTTCTTTCAGGTTCAAGTTACCTCGAAACCCCCATGAGATCGGAGTATTGTTCAATGTCACGGCAAAACAGATAGCTGAGATTCCAGTAGTATGTGAGTTTCCAGATGTTTTTCCTGATGAGTTGCCTGGACTACCGCCAGATAGGGATGTGGAGTTTGCTATCGAGTTAATCCCTGGAACGGCACCCATATCGCGAAGACCGTATAGAATGCACGCTAAAGAGTTAGCAGAGCTTAAGATTCAATTGCAAGAGCTTTTGGATAAAGGTTTGATACGCCCTAGTTCGTCGCCTTGGGGATGTCCCGCTATCTTTGTGAAAAAGAAAGATAAGACTCTGAGGATGTGTGTGGATTATAGGCCGCTTAATACAGTAACTATAAAGAACAAGTACCCCTTACCCCGGATTGATGTCTTGTTTGATCAGTTGTCTAAAGCAAAAGTGTTCTCCAAAATCGACCTAAGGTCAGGTTACCATCAGATCAAGATCAGACGTGAGGACATACCGAAAACAGCTTTCTCTACTAGATATGGACTGTATGAGTATCTGGTTATGTCTTTTGGGTTGACTAATGCACCGGCACATTTCATGTACCTGATGAATTCCGTCTTCATGCCAGAGTTGGACAAGTTGGTCGTAGTGTTCATCGATGATATTTTGGTATACTCTGAGAATGAGAAGGATCATGCAGAGCATCTACAAGTTGTTCTGACCCGACTTAGAGAGCATAAGTTGTATGCTAAGTTCAGTAAGTGTGAGTTTTGGTTGAAGAAGGTACTTTTCCTTGGTCATATCCTTTCGGAGGAAGGAATCTCCGTAGACCCTTCTAAAGTACAGGAAGTTATGGATTGGCAAGCACCTACCACCGTACACGAGGTTCGCAGCTTCTTAGGTTTGGCAGGATATTACCGTCGGTTTATTCCGGATTTTTCAAGAATAGCCAAGCCTATGACCCGTTTGACACAGAAGAACAAGAAGTTTGAATGGACTCCAGAGTGTGAAACAGCTTTCCGCACTCTGCGAACATTGTTGACTTCCGCACCAGTTTTGGCCCAGCCAAACTTGGAGGAACCTTTTGATGTGTTTTGTGACGCATCTAAGGTTGGACTCGGATGTGTACTCATGCAAAATGGAAGAGTTATCGCCTATGCTTCTCGTCAGTTGAGACCACACGAAGAGAATTACCCCACTCATGATTTGGAACTAGCAGCCGTCGTGCATGCACTCAAGATTTGGAGACATTACCTTATGGGAAATCTATGTCATGTGTACACGGATCATAAAAGTCTGAAGTATATCTTCACCCAGCCGGAGTTGAACATGAGGCAGAGAAGATGGTTAGAATTAATAAAGGATTACAACCTGGAAGTGCATTACCACCCTGGAAAAGCGAATGTTGTAGCTGATGCCTTGAGTCGCAAGACTCATTGCAACTCTCTACAACCACTGTTGGAAGATGGATTTAATCTTATGCACCCTGTCATGTTAAACAATATCACTCTTCAGTGCACCTTAGAAAGTGACATCATCGAGAGACAGAGGTCCGATGCAGAAATCTGTCAGATAAAGAAGAGGTTAGAAACCAATAGTTCTTTGAACTTCAGGACTGATAATCAGGGAATCTTGTGGTATAACCAGAGGTTAGTCGTCCCTAAGGATGCAGAGCTGAAAGGAAGAATTCTGGGTGAAGCTCACAATTCAAAGTTGTCTATCCACCCAGGAAGTAGTAAGATGTATCAGGGTTTGAAAACCAGATATTGGTGGTCAAAGATGAAGAAAGAAGTTGCAGCCTATGTCGCCAGATGTGATACTTGTTGCGGAGTAAAGGCAATACATCTGAAACCCGCCGGACTATTACAACCATTATCGATTCCAGAGTGGAAATGGGAAGAGATCAGTATGGACTTTATCACAGGTCTTCCCACTACTCAAAAAGGGAATGATTCGATTTGGGTTATTGTGGATCGGTTATCTAAAGTGGCTCACTTCATACCAGTCAAAACTACCCACCGACCGCATCAGTATGCAGACCTGTACATACAGAATATCTTGAGATTGCATGGGATTCCAAAAAGGATTGTTTCTGATAGAGGACCCCAGTTCATAGCACGTTTTTGGGAACAGTTGCACAAGGAATTAGGAACCAAGTTGGTAAGAAGTTCCGCCTACCACCCCCAAACCGCAGGGCAAACAGAGAGAGTAAATCAGATTCTAGAAGATATCCAAAGAGCTTGTGTCTTGTCTTCAGGAGAGTCATGGGAGAAATGGTTACCCCTTGCTGAGTTTTCATATAATAACAGTTATCAAGAAAGTATAAAAATGGCACCTTTTGAAGTTTTATATGGACGAAGATGCAGAACCCCAGTAAATTGGGTTGAGTCTGGAGATCGAGGATTCTATGGATCCGATTATGTAAAAGATGCCGAGGAAATTGTGCGAACAGTACAGCAACATATCAAGGTAGCACAGTCTCGACAAAAGAGTTATGCTGACACCCGAAGGAGACCTTTGGAATTTCAAGTTGGAGACTATGTGTATCTCAAGGTTTCACCTATGAGAAAGGTCCAACGCTTTGGAATTAAAAAGAAGCTAGCACCTCGATATGTGGGACCTTACCAGATCATAGCAAAGAAGGGAAAAGTGGCATATGAAGTACAGTTACCCCCAGTGATGAGTGCAGTTTTCCCAGTGTTCCACGTATCACAGCTGAAGAAGTGCCTTCGAGTTCCCGAACAAGAGGAAGTTCGAGTCCCGGATGTCACGATCAGATCAGATCTGGAGTACTACGAACAACCTAAGGAGATTTTGGATACCAAGACTCGAGAGACTCGTAACCGAACAGTGAAGACTTACAAGATTCTCTGGAGTAATCACGGACCCAACGATGCTACATGGGAAACCGAGGAGTACCTAAGCGTAAACTACCCCGCTTTTTATAAAGATTGGTACGTAACTTAAATCTCGGGACGAGATTTCTTTAAGGGGGGAAGGGCTGTGACACCCTGGTGTCAAGCACTGCATTAGGCACTGCAATTAGCCACTAAGAAAGCATAAGCAATGCATTGCATCATTTCATGTGTATAAGTATGCCTTTGATCTTTTGTTGTTTATTTGAAATTGGATTTCTATTTGACTTGATGCTTTGATTTTGGCTTTATTCTTGAGGAGGATTTAAAAATGGTTTTCAGAAAAAATGTCCTATATGAAAGTTGTAGAGAAAAATATTTTGAGCAACTTTTATTTTTGGGTCAAAGCCTGGTTTGGAGTTTTTCAAACTGTTTTTGAGAAGTCAAACTTTGGAAATTTTTGGAAAAAGAAAAAGAATGATTTTCTTTCCCGGCGCCAACCTTTCGGCCCATCCGGCCTTTCGGCCCGCTTCCCCGCCTCGGCCCAGCGCTCGCCGCCTCGCCCGCGCGCGCGCCCGCCCGCGCACCGCGCGCCGGCCACCTGACACGGCCGCGCCGTACGCCGGCCGGCTTGCCGCGTGGCGCCCCTTCTCTGCGCCAAATCCCCGCTGACCACTCCCCCTCCGATCTTCTCCCACCGGAGCACGCCAGCGATCTTCGCCGGCCACTCCCGCGCAACCTCGTCTGTCGAGCCGCCTGCCGCCGCCTCGCTGACCGAGCCGCCGTGGCCCCCGCCACGACCGGCCGCCCCTCCGCTCCGCCGGGCAAAAGCCCGAGCGCCTCTCCCACTCCCTCACTCACCCACACACTCACTCTCGCTCTCGCTCCCCACTCTCACCCGCGCACGAAGCAAACTGAGCACTCTCCGCTCGCTGCAACCACCGCCGCAAGGCCCCTTCCCAAAATTCCAGTCACCACCTCCATCACCGGCCGATTAACCCCGGCCACTGCCCCGCCTTCGTCTCGGACACACAGTGCGCACCCCCGCGCCATCCGCCGAGCTCCACTGACACCGAAGTCCGAAGAGCCCCGCCGCGGAAGCTTTCAGCGCCGCTCGGAGCCCGGAGCCGTTCGTCCCCGACCCGAGCTCCACCGCCTCCCTTCTTCCTCCTCCAGCTTCGCCAAGCCAAGGCAAGGTGAGAACACCAACTATCCCTAACGCTACCGTTCCCTATCCCTCTGTTCACCACGGCCGAGCGCCATTGCCGCCATCGCGGACCTCACACGTGGCCAGCACGCACCAGCACACCTCCGGCCAAACCATCACCCCTAGGACTCCCCTCTAGGTTCACTGAGTCTCACACGCCCGCCAGTTTAGCCGGCGACCGCCGGAAACGGCGTAGCCGCGCGATGCCGTCGCCGCCGTGCGCTGCCGCTCGCCGCCGGCACGCTACGGTCGTGCGCTGGCCAATCCACCAGCACCTCCGGATGCGCCTCATCGAGACGAGTCCGCAGGGCCCAGCCTCCCCGCCGGCGACCTCACCGACGGCGAGAAATCGCCGGACCAATCCCTCTCCTGTTTCCGTCTCGTCCGAGCCCCCGAGCCAGGCCTCGGACGGGCGCGTCTGGTTCTGTCTCGTCCGAGCCCCGAGCGTCCGAGCCCCCGAGCCAGGCCTCGGACGGGCGCGTCTGGTTCCGTCTCGTCCGAGCCCCGAGCGTCCGAGCCCCCGAGCCAGGCCTCGGACGGGCGCGTCTGGTTCCGTCTCGTCCGAGCCCCGAGCGTCCGAGCCCCCGAGCCAGGCCTCGGACGAGCGTGCGTGTTCCGTCTCGCCCGAGCCCGCGAGCCAGGCCTCGGACGAGCGTGCGTTCTTCCGATTCGCCCGAGCCGAGCCCTCGGCCGCGGTTTCGTCGAGCCAGGTCTCGGCCATTTCGCTTTCCGCCGTGCGCCCGAGCCCGAATGGGTTCTGCTGACCCACGGGTCCCGCGCGTCAGCCCCTTACCGGTCCATGGACCGAGTTCTCGCAAGCCAGCCGGGAGAAGTTAAATGTTTTTCTTTTCGGTTTAATTTCCAGAGATGCTTGTTATTTTTGTGTAGCCTGTTTTATAAATCCAAATGAAGTGCTTCCAGTTTTATTAGCTTTCTTATGAATAGATCTATCATGGGAAAATATGAATGTATTTTTGATAGCAGTTTATTTTACTGTTTTCGTTTATTTCAGTTTATATGCTTTTGTTTAGATAAATGATTATAAGTGTTTTCTGGTTGAGATAATTCCTGGAAAATTTTGTGTAAGTTGATTATACTGTTTGGCACCTGTGAAAAATATATGATGCACTGTTTATATAGAAAAAGTTACTGTTATAGTTAAAAGTCTCTTTTGCTGATTCCTTAGAATAAGTGTTAAGGTGTTTTATATGCTGAAATTAAATATGGGAAAATTTGTACAGTCTCTGTATGCCTTGTAGAATCTAAGAAAAATATGAACTTGATCTGTTTTATGGAAAAATTTTGTAGTTGCTTTACAACTGTGCTTTTCTGTATAGATCTTTAGAAATTCATGTAAGAATATATATGATGGTTCTGGTCATGGAACTTCCTGGATAAATATGAAATGTAAAGTAGAATCTGGGAAAAATAGGAAATAGAGCTATGCACTCTTTTACAGTAGGGTTGTAGTTCAAAGTACCTTTTTAGGCAGTTTGCTTGTCATTTTTGTATCTGCAGCTCTGTATTTTATCTTTGGCTGAAACTTGTTCAGTAGAGTCCAGTAAGTGTGGTTTACCTTCTGGAATTTTTGTGGATTTTTCTGAGCCCAGAAAAATACACTTGCAGTTCAAATCTGAGTTTCCTTTGATGAATTTAATTAAGAAAGAGTTGAATAATCAGATTTTGTTTTATGAAATAAAAGCGATTTTGCCCCAATGTTAAAAGTGGTTCAACAAGTTGGCTTTGTTGGTTTGCAAGAGTTATTCTTTTCATGCCACTTCATCTTGCACCGCATTTATTGAATTATAAATTCATCGCACGCAATAGGATCGACCCCGCCGGAGCTTCACCAAGAGCAGGAGCTAAACGCCGAGCCGGAGATCCAGGAGCTGCAGCAGCCAGAGGAAGTCGACCCCGTCCACGACACTAACCTGCCCGAGTGCCCCTCCCACGAGGCCTCGGTTTTCACTCAAGGCAAGCCCCGGAGCATTCTAAGTCTCCCAGTCTTTGCAATTAATTTACTTGAGTCCTTTTATATTGTGATGCATTAGGTATAGGAGTTGATTGAACCCTATTTGTTGCATTACCATTCCTTGATTATTGATTATTGCCTGCCTTGTTATCCTGCTACTGCTTAATAATGTAGAATTGCTTAGCCTGCTTAATAAAGGTAGTAGTTAAGGATGTTTCCGTGATACCCCGATGGGTATTTATCGGATCACGGTTGGCTATATTTGCTATCGTGGAAAAGAACCTGAGTAGTAATGAAATACGGTCAACGGGATGGCAGGGCACAAGTTTGGAAACTTGGGGCAGTTCATCCGTTGGATCGTATAGGTTTGTATCGATGTTGGCCCTCGTTCATTTTTGAACGCGCCCTTTTACTTAGGGATATGTCGGTGCCGTAATCATCGACCCCAAAGCCGGTTAGAAGCTGTTCGGGCCGGTCTCAACCCGTGTCGTGCCCTCTAGTACGGAAGTTGCGATCTGCCGCGTGAGGCCATCGCCAGACTCTGATTGGGCGGTCCGTGCTTGAGCCGCGACGATTACCACCACGAACAAGCATCGAGCGGTTGCCCAATGCATGGACCCGACGGGGAAAGTGTGGGCTGGTATCAAAGGTCTTTCACCAGCTGGTTTGGAATTCGATTCGAGTCGCCGTCTCCCCCGGTTAGTGGGAAACTATGTCGAGCTTCACCACGATACAACTCCATGTGATGTTTAAAGGTTCAACTAAAATGTGGATAAGTCAACTGGATATGGTTATACTATTGTTTGTTAGATTCAAGTGAGTGCTCTAGTACAGGTAATAACCTAGAACTAAGGAATAGGCTTAAAAGTAACAGCTCATCATAATCATTAAATATCCCTTATCTGGATTTGAGCCTTTCGCAACTAAAAGATCTCAGCTCCACCTCAAAAGCCTTGCATACCCTTGGAGTCTTTTATTTTCAGTTAGACGGGTAAGTCTAGCTGAGTACATTCCCGTACTCAGGGTTTATCCCGTTTGTTGCAGATGGCCAGGTCTACTTTGGCTATTGTAAGCACTGCCTCTACCCAGTGGAAGGTGATGAGGAGTAGGCCCAGGGCAGGGTCGTCCACAAGCTTTCCTCCTTCTTTTGCCGGACTGAGACTACTGGTGGCACACTATCTTAAAAAGGAGGAATGACTTGTGTTGAGTTGGTTTATCAAACAATGTTTTATTTGGACCACGTGTGTTGTGGTCGTGTTTTAAACTTATTCAAGCTTCCGCACTTTTAAACTCAATGTTGTAATAACTCCGTTTTAAATTCCGCACTCTGATGTTTTAAATTCGATTTCGCTTCGCTGTAAGGTATCTTTACGAATGTAACCTTGAACGATGCGATCCTGTATGTTCTCGTGTAAGAAATCCTTCGAGATTTCCGGACTACCGGGGTTATATGGGTTCAAGTATGGGTCGAAGTCAGACGGATTTGACTAAGATAATACTTGAGCTCTTATAATCAGGACGGTTCCGCCACAGGTCCGGCCAGCAGAGGAGACAGATTCGGCAAACGATCGGCAGCTGTTTGGTCCTCAGAGTTTCGGTAACTGTCTACGCGGTCGGCTATTTCGCGAGACCATGGTTCCATTCGGAAAACACGTATTATGAGTAAAGCTGGCTTGCACGGGAAGACACGTGGTGATGGAAGGCACCAAATAATGTAGGGTTTATATCTTTCCGTATTTCATTGTAAAGTCGTAATCGTCTAGGACTCGTGTTTTCGTCCAGGGTATAAATATAAGCCCTCGACCATTGTAAAACTGTTCACAACCACATCAATACAACTGGCCTCGTGCCATCTTCAAGTCCTTATAGTCGTGTCGTCGAGTTCTTCAAGAGGAATCATCGATCCGTCGACCTCCGTAAGTACCGGCAACCTTGCTATCATGTCTAGTATCATGCGGTGGATTTAGATATGATGCAAGTAGTCTCGCACGTTAAGCTTAGTATCGTGCGGCGGATTTAAGCTTATGACGGGAAGTTTTTACCTATGACTTGTATCGTGCGGCGGATTAAGTCATGAGTAAAAATAGTTATCGGCTCTGTTAGATTTGGCAGATCTAATAGATTCATTAAGTTATCACGTGTTATATGTCTTATCTATTTAATTCGTACAACACTTTTTGCCCAATCTAGATTGATCTTCGTTCGGCCTCGTTGCACGAGTTTGCTTGTGCTTTGCTAATTATAAGATCATGATGGCCGAATCGACTTTCAATCTAGGTTGTTACATGTTGCGGGTTCATACATGCCGATCATGTTTAGGCTTTGATAGAGCTGGGTGCCGTGCGGCAGGTACAGGTTTTAGATTAGTTTAATCATGCTTTGCCTGTGTGTTTCTTCTTCATGGACCCCAGCTCGGCTAGTTTGCTGATTCTGGTTAAGCTTACATGAGTAATGAGTATGTATAGATCTGTTCAGATGTATGTGTGCTTTTAGCTTCTTATAATTAGATCGTATCATGCGGTGGATTAATCTAATTATAAGGAGTGGTGTAGATTTATAGCAAGTGGTATCATGCGGTGGATTAGCTTTGCTTGAGTTTATGCCTGACGGGTTTATGAAGGCTGGACGTGTGGCAGACTAGCTGGATTGGCCTATGCATATTTATCTGAATAGATCTGTATTTACAAGTTACCTCTTTTATCTTTTTGTTACGTATGTATTCGGCATTCGACATGTTTACATGCTTTCTCTTTACACTTACCGAATAACATCTTAAACCTGTTTCGACAAACAGCTTCTATAGCTGTGTGCCGTCGTGATTGGCTTCCAAAGCCGTACATATGGAACTGTCTGGTTTTTACCCAGAATGTTCCAAGGTATTCTCACATTTTATCCCTTGTTGGTTTTTAGGTCAAACCGACTGGCACGTCTCCGGGTTCGATACACCCCGGGCTCCCGATTGAAGCTAGCCTTGTTCGGCTTGCTGTGTGTTCTTGACGCGAGGCGTCACGTTTTGCGTCAACACACTTTTTGGCACGCCCGGTGGGACCACTTCATTTCAAGATGCCTGAGATTAACGAAGATCAAGTCTTCGAGGTGACCATGGATGATTTGCCGCTAGAGTCAAAAGATCTGGTGCAGCGAGCTTGTGATGAATTCCAGCGCAAGTGCTTGGAGACCTTCTCCAAGAATAAAAGCGGCAAAGTCTATCAGAAGCAGATGTTCCCGAAGGTTGTTCCTCATCACCAACTTGAGCTACCTGACGGTAGCGAAGAAGCGGCTCTCCAGAAGATGGCGGATATGATGCATAGGATCGTATCAGGAGCAGTGACCAGTCATCAGTCGGCTTTCTTGAACACCTTTCGTGCGGTCATGGTTGATACTTTCGGTCCGAACGCAGATAAGTATTTTGATGAAGCTGCTGGTCCAGTGCGGGGGCCATTGTTGTTCCAAGTACCTCAACGCCGAAGAGTTGTCGAAAACAGTGGAGCCGGCCCAAGCACGGGTGGGATGGTTTCTCAGGAAACACAACAACTTCCCCAGACCTATGGCCAGCTCACATTCGGCACAACAGGGAACGTCCCACCATCTGCTTCTAGAGTATCTCCTGTGGCAAACAGGATCCAGAAAGATATGTTTGGAGACGGATATCGGGAATTTATGGACTATAACTCGATTAACGCTCCTCCGAATCCCGGATACAGGAGTTCAGCAGGGTTACATGCTGGGGGGCAGACACAAACAGCTCCTGATTCAAATGTCGACCTCGTCATGCATAAGATGGCTGATATGATGCAAAATCAGTTCGGCCTAAAACCGAAGAATCAAATATGCACGTACAAGTCTCCTTACCCCGAATGGTACAATCGGGTAGCTCTTCCTCCGAGGGTCAAACCTCCTACTGACCTTACCAAGTTCTCGGGCCAAGATGATACCAGTACGAGGGAACACATCAGCCGTTACCTGATGCAGCTTGGTGAAGCATCGGCAGATGAAGCTTGGAGGATTCGATACTTCCCGATGTCGTTGACAGGACCAGCCTTCTCTTGGTTCGCCTCACTGCCAGCGAATTCCATCAGTACATGGGCAGAGCTGGAGCAGAAATTCCACTCATACTTCTTTACGGGAACCAGTGAGAAAAAGTTGGTCGATCTCATGAGCTTGAGGATGAGACCCGGCGAAACACCGCAAGAGTATCTGCGCCGATTTAGGGAGACCAAAAATCTCTGCTATTCTCTGAATTTGCCGGATGACCAGTTGCCGGGGATAGCCATAGCTGGCATGCTGCCGAGTATCAAAGAAAAGCTATTCGGCATGGAATTTGAAGACCTCGGGCAGTTATCACAAAGGTTGGCAATGATGAGCAATCAAGCTCAGGGATTCAAGAGGAACAATCAGTTCCAGAAGGGTGATGTAGCTGCCGAGATGTATCAGGCTTTCCTAGAGGAAGCAGATGAATATCATGATGAAGATGAGGTGGCTGCAGCCGAGATAACCTGGTCTAAAGGGCCGACTCAAGTCAACCAACGGTGGCTGAGGCAACACAAAGGTACTTATGACTTTGATGTGTCCAAGTCAGATAAATTATTTGAATACTTATTGAAGGAGGGACGCATCAAGTTGCCGGAAGGTCATCCTAAGCTGCTTCCTAGGGGCGTCAAAGACAAGAAGTATTGTGGTTTCCACAACACTTGGTCCCATTCCATAAATGATTGCCAAGTGTTCAGAGATCGGATCCAGAAGGCTATTCAAGGCGGACATCTGAGGTTCGATGGGAAGATGAAGATTGATGGTAGCCTTTTTGAGCAGAATACTATGTCTTTCTCTGTTAACATGATCAATGTAGCCGATCCCAGGGGTAAGGGTAAGATGAAAGTTTTAACCTCCGATAGAGCGAGGGAAGCTGGCACTATTGATCCCAATCGGCAGGTTACAAAAGGAGAATTTCAGCGGAGAGTTTGGATCCAAGATAGCCGAATTGAGACGGGTAACACCTCCAGGCCCAGGATCACGACGCACATTCTGTTGAATAAGTGGCGTCGGGAACAGGAACGGTACCATAAGCAGAGGCTTTATGAAGAACAGAAGTTCCTGGAGGAGCAGAGGAGGTACGAGGAAGAGATGTACCGAAAAGAACGAGAAGATGTGGAGGAACAGGAACAGTCTCATTGGGAATGCTCGTTCTTCCAATATTGTTGGAACGAAGGCTTGAAGTTGCCTGTTAAGGACAATTGCCCTGAATGCAGTAGTCAGTACTCCGAGTACAGGCAATCTCGAGTCAACCGCCGTTCTGTCCATGAAAGGCTTGGGGCGCGAATCCCTGAGGACAATCGGCGCTTAAAAATAAATAGTTTTGAGAGTCGGCAGGGAAGATTTGCCGATCGAAGCTGGGCTCATACCGAAGAAGAAGAATACCGTGAATATGTCTGGCAAAAAGGGCAATGGTGCCCGCCAGGTTTAAGGAAAAGCCAGAAAAGGAGAGTGCAGCGCTTGAGGAACAGAGAGTTGGAGCAAGCGGGCACTAAGATGAAACGGGTTTGGCGTCCTAAAGAGAAGCCGGATGGAGGTAATCGTTCGGCTGATACATGCATGGCGTTCTTTCTCCCGTCAGAGTTTGTAGCTTCAGAGAATCAAGATGTCCAGGATGAGACATATTCAGACTTCGATGAAAGTGAATTTCAGGACTTATTGGCTCATCTCATCTTGGCTGAAAAGGCAGTATTTGATAAACCAATCAGACACTGACACTTGAGGCCATTATATATGAGGGGGTATGTCAATGGCAAGCCATTAACCAAGATGTTCATTGATGGAGGAGCTGCCATAAATATCATGTCGTATACCACTTTCAGGAAGCTTGGCATGACAAGTGAAGATCTACTGAAGACCGACATGGTATTGAGGGATTTTGCAGGGAATTCTTCTAACACCCGAGGAGCAGTCCATGTCGAATTAATGATTGGGTCTAAAACCTTGATCACTACCTTCTTCGTCATTGAGGGCAAGAGGGCATACAGTTTGCTGTTAGGAAGAGATTGGATACATGCAAACTATTGTGTACCATCAACTATGCATCAGTTCCTCATACAGTGGATTGGAGATGATATTGAGATCATTCATGCTGATGATTCGGTTAGTGTTGCTAATACAGAGCCAATCTATTGGGAGTATGAAGGTGTCGAGTGTTTCTCTGGAAGAGCCTGGGAAGCAGATCCTGTGAATGTCTTCGACGAGGACCAACAGCCGATTCAGACAATCGGCTCTCAAAGTAATTTTTAAATCTAACTAATGGTAATGGAGAAAGCTAGAGCCAAAGTCTCATATCGGCTGACAAGGAATAAAGTGTTGATAATGAAGCCGAAGTTGGAGCAATGTGTGCAAGTTGGGATCTCGGATATGATTCAAAATCTGCAAGCCTTTAAAGGGACTTCAATTATTTCTTCATTACCAGAGCTCATGGAAGTTCGGAGAAAATTCATACAAGGTGACATGCAACAGAAGCTTTTGATGAAGTTGAAGATATATGGAGGCGCTTCCACAACTCGGGGATTATTTCGAGTTGTACGTGATGGCCGGTAGCCTTATAGTGGGATCGACCCTTATTTTTAAATTTAAGGGAAAGATAGTTAGCGATTTATTTTGGCCGAAAACGTCAAACCTAAGAGAGGGGTATTCGGCTGTGACGACTTTTCGGTTTGTGTACTTGTCAGTTGAAGCTTTGGCACTACTTGTTAAAGCCGAACGCATGGGAGTCGTGTAACTCGAGAGATGTTTTGTATACAGCCGATGTGAAAAAACATCGCCTTTAGCAGAAAAAATATTCTAAGGAAATAAGTTATAGACGATATTTTTACATATCGCCTTTAGTACAAGGATATTTATGACCTTGGTAACCCTGGCATTTTCAAGTTAGCAGGTTTATCGGAGAAAGAGAAAGGTGAGAAGCAGTAAGTGAGGATGCCGAGTGACATGACATATCGGAAGTGAGACTCAGTCGGTTAAGATGACGTCATACATTCGGTAAGCGTTTTTCTGAAGAATTGTTTGCGATCAGAGAAAATCGCTAGGGAATCGAGAGGTCAGGAAAATGCAAAATAGACAATTGCTCAGGGAAGGACAAACTTTATTTCATTTAGTTACAAAAAAAATCTGTCCTAGGCAAGGGGCGAAGGCGTAATCGTTAAGAGCTTCGGAATCTTCAAAGTTGTCCAAAGGTACATCTGCAAGACCAACTAATGAAGGAAGCTATCACAAGGGGGCAGAAAATAGCTTTTACCCGTGACGTTGGTGAGTCGGTGCTCTGTTGTCTCCTGCTTCAACTATGAAAGGGACATTTGCTGAGATCACTACTACTGAGCATTGGTGGAATTCTTGAGCAGAAGAGGGCTTTTTCCCTTTGGTTTGAGCCAAGAGCACAGGATTGGGATTTTTGTGAGTCAGGCTTGAGGTTGAAGGTAGTGGCCTGACTGAGGTCATATTTATAGAGCTATAACCTGCGCATTGGAAGGTCAGGCGCCAGGCTAGGGTCTTTCATTGTTGGGCCGTTATTGGGCCAAACCAAATCTGTGCCGATTTAAATGGTTCGGGGTTTTGGAGTCTAAAAGGCTGATCAAGGTTCGGCTGACAGAAGATTGCAATTGTGAGGTACTCGGTTTCGGTTAATTATTCGAAAAAAAAACTCTGAATCATCAGTTGGTGCTGAAGACAAAAGACTGAAGGGGTGCTATCCTGGTACCATCATAAACCGAAAAATTGGAAGGGTAATTGAAGAGACGCCAAATCTGAGATAATCGGTTGGGTTGAACATGGCCATCGACAACAATCGATAAGATGTGCATCACTAAGAAGAGAATCAGTGGCTAGTGCACGGGATAGAACACGCATTGATCTCGAAGGATCAATCTCAGGTTGGTTTCAGAAGGACGAACAGAGGAGTTTTCACTTATTTACAAAAGGGGAAGCAAATTACAATAAAGAGTCAGTTCGTCCATTCTATTCTATTCATAATCGGAAGATCAAAGTCAAAGGAATCGGCCAGATCTGTTCCCGCTTCTTTCATGTCATCAACAGAGTGTGCCACCTTGAATTCTAGTCCTCGCTCACAAACATCAAAATGACGGTAGTCGGCACCGGAGTGGATCCGAACAGCGTTGAAGGCGAGTGTTGCACAGTAACCCATGCCAGCCCTGGAGATGTCAGGGAGGACCCGGTTGACCTCGTTTACCCGCCTCAAAGCCGTCGTACCTGGCACGTTGGCTGTGACAGCAAGATCGGCAATGGCAGCTTCGAGGGAGTGAAGTTTAGCCTCCAGAGCTAAGAAGAGGAAGGATCAATAAAACAGGGAAGAAGAATAGGGAAAGAACAGTGGAAGGATGCTTACCAATGGCCTGTTCCCGAGCGACATCACGCTCTCGAGAGACTCGGGTGATCTCCCGATTCCTCCTTTCTAGATCAAATTGAAGATCCGTAATCTTCTGAGCAAGGACCTCGGAAAAGTCGTCATTGACCCTCCGAGACAAGAACAACAATGTGAGGGCGACTGCTTCATCTTCGAACGAAAAGCGATTAAAGGGAAACCTTCTCCTGGAGGTACTGGAAGCCCCAAGCTCAAGGCTATGACGGCTCGCCTGAGAAGACATCTTCTAGCTGATTAGGAATAGCAAGAGAGAAAGGGGGTTTTCTGGTTTGCAAACAAAGCAGGAGAGGTCGAGAAGCACGGGCCAAAATCAAGTGAAATGGGGAGTTTAAAAGGTCCCGAGTGCATAGGGAGATGAATTGGCAGGTACGGTAATTATGGCGAGTGAAGGCAGATGCTTCTGGGGGTTCCACGTCAGTGCGAAAAGGAAAAGAAATTTTGGAATAAACATTTATCCCAAAATTAGGGGGCATGTGTTAACACCAGATTTTCGCACGCGTAAGAATATGACAGGTGGGTCCGGCCAGCAGAGGAGACAGATTCGGCAAACGATCGGCAGCTGTTTGGTCCTCAGAGTTTCGGTAACTGTCTACGCGGTCGGCTATTTCGCGAGACCATGGTTCCATTCGGAAAACGCGTATTGTGAGTAAAGCTGGCTTGCACGGGAAGACACGTGGTGATGGAAGGCACCAAATAATGTAGGGTTTATATCTTTTCGTATTTCATTATAAAGTCGTAATCGTCTAGGACTCGTGTTTTCGTCCAGGGTATAAATATAAGCCCTCGACCATTGTAAAACTGTTCACAACCACATCAATACAACCGGCCCCGTGCCATCTTCGAGTCCTTATAGTTGTGTCGTCGAGTTCTTCGAGAGGAATCATCGATCCGTCGACCTCCGTAAGTACCCGCAACCTTGCTATCATGTCTAGTATCATGCGGTGGATTTAGATATGATGCAAGTAGTCTCACACGTTAAGCTTAGTATCGTGCGGCGGATTTAAGCTTATGACGGGAAGTTTTTACCTATGACTTGTATCGTGCGGCGGATTAAGTCATGAGTAAAAATAGTTATCGGCTCTGTTAGATTTGGCAGATCTAATAGATTCATTAAGTTATCACGTGTTATATGTCTTATCTATTTAATTCGTACAACACTTTTTGCCCAATCTAGATTGATCTTCGTTCGGCCTCGTTGCACGAGTTTGCTTGTGCTTTGCTAATTATAAGATCATGATGGTCGAATCGACTTTCAATCTAGGTTGTTACATGTTGCGGGTTCATACATGCCGATCATGTTTAAGCTTTGATAGAGCTGGGTGCCGTGCGGCAGGTACAGGTTTTAGATTAGTTTAATCATGCTTTGCTTGTGTGTTTCTTCTTCGTGGACCCCAGTTCGGCTAGTTTGCCGATTTTGGTTAAGCTTACATGAGTAATGAGTATGTATAGATCTGTTCAGATGTATGTGTGCTTTTAGCTTCTTATAATTAGATCGTATCATGCGGTGGATTAATCTAATTATAAGGAATGGTGTAGATTTATAGCAAGTGGTATCATGCGGTGGATTAGCTTTGCTTGAGTTTATGCCTGACGGGTTTATGAAGGCTGGACGTGCGGCAGACTAGCTGGATTGGCCTATGCATATGTTATCTGAATAGATCTGTATTTACAAGTTACCTCTTTTATCTTTTTGTCACGTATGTATTCGGCATTCGACATGTTTACATGCTTTCTCTTTACACTTGCCGAATAACATCTTAAACCTATTTCGACAAACAGCTTCTATAGCTGTGTGCCGTCGTGATTGGCTTCCAAAGCCGTACATATGGAACTGTCTGGTTTTTACCCAGCATGTTCCAAGGTATTCTCACATTTTATCCCTTGTTGGTTTTTAGGTCAAACCGACTGGCACGTCTCCGGGTTCGATACACCCCGGGCTCCCGATTGAAGCTAGCCTTGTTCGGCTTGCTGTGTGTTCTTGACGCGAGGCGACACGTTTTGCGTCAACACTAACCTATTCACTTGTATCCAACCAGGAAAGGGGTCCTTGAGCGTGCTAATAGATCTTCATTGCTAATAGAGATATTCACCGACAAAGTTTATCTAGAAATGTTTTTTTAGTTGAAATGTTGTCTATGATGTATTTGTTTTTACACTATGCAAATGTCACTACCTATGATGTCCATGATGCTTGTAAACTACTACTACTCCTTTGTACTACTACTACTCTACTACTACCACTCTCTTCGTTTACTCTCTAATAGTCTGTCCTACCACTCTACTACTCTCTACTATTGTCTACTACTCTATAGTACCACTCTATTGTCTACTACTCTCTACTAATCTACTACTACTCTCACCACTCTCTACTACTCTACTACTACCACTATACTACACTCTACTACTATTTATATGGCATTTGCATTGATGAATGTTTTCAAACTTGTAAGGTAAGGTAGTGGATGCAATGATGTGACCCCTTCTATGCTGAGGCAGCAACGATGATGGTCGAATTGCCCCCCTACTTTTAAGCTGCTAGACTAGGATGGCTTGTATATAACATATTCAAGCAACCAGTTTAGAAGCGACATGATGACAATGAGGCAAATCTGAGCCAACTACTTATATGATTGTTTTTTGTATTCATAAGCTTGTTACTCATTTTATATCCTTCTGTCTATATATACAACTGAAATATATGTTATGTAAATAGCTTTCAAATGGCAGAGGACCCGTTTGGCGAATGAAGGGACCCTACCCTTAGCTCCTCTTCATCTAGCTACGCGAGCGGGGCGTCTGTGGCCCCACTGCCAAAGAAGCATCGTATAGAGAAGGACAATGATTCGACCTACGAACTGGGGGGCGGATGAAGCCCATAGTGCACGGTCTCAACACTAGGATACCGAATCGGCAAGGCTCGAGGTACTTGCAACAACATGAGGGTTTTTTCACCTTTTCAATGAAGTGTGTTCAAGGCTAAATGCGAGTACCACTCCTCAATAGATCCCAATTGTGCCTCGTTAGTTGGAGTTCAGGGAGGAAGTGTAACACCCGGATTTATGAATAAAACCGAGTAAAGCATATGTGGGCCCAGGGAGTCCCAAATCCACATATACCACAAAAAGTATATCATTACAACACGAACAAAACGTTATTAAACATATTACATCACATGGGGATTGTTCATCACATCGGCCAACGGCCCATTATTATAATGGTAGCGCATAGACTTCACTCCACAGGGACACCGACTGGGGGTACGCCAACCTCAGAAGTCCGACACGTCTTCACGATACTCCTCATAGTCTCCTCCATCTGGTACCCATCCGGGATTTATATGTGAACCAACGACAAGCGTCAGCTCACCATGCTCAGCAAGTACAACTATGGGGATGCAAGGCTCAAAGGTTTGACTCGGTTAACTACGGTTAGCATTTTAAGTTGATCATATTTTATTTTAACCTTATATTACTAAATGTATAAACCCTATTGTCCCATGATGAGCAATAATTATTATGTTAAAAAGAGGTAAGCCACCAACCACCAACATACCCCACCATGGACTACTTATAAAGGATCCGAGCCGCTCGTGTCCGTGAGCACGGCTGATATATCAGATTTACACTCTGCAGAGGTTGTGCACTTTCACCTTAGGCCATGATTCCCATATGTCGGGGTTTGCAAGGCCCACATCACCTCCTCTGTGGAAGTATGGCAGGGTTCCACTACGAAGCCTTTCCAAAGTTGGTCTAACAAGTCGTAGCCACTAAGGTTCCTGTCTCCCAAGAGTTATGAACAACCTCCCCACTAAGGTAACACCCATCCTCCAAAGTAATTACCCTAGTGGGACCGAGCCATAACTACATGGTACACCCATCTTGCCCTTTCAGTAAGCTATAGATGAGCTAGAACAATCAGAGTACTTAGCTAATATCAGAGCCATGTAATTCCCAAGGCTGCATGGGATCTCCCGAGTAGCCGCTTTAAAAGATAGTCCCTGGGGTGGGTTACTGAGCGAAAAGCATGCTCCAGTACCCTAAATGTGGTTAAAAAGCCTCTTTTAACATTTATTCCATAGTCATTAATCAATATTAAAACATTTATCATTAAAGTAGCGCATAGCATTTCCAATCATATTATGCATAACCCTCCCATAAGTACAAGGTAATAAAGATCAAGTGATTCTAGTATTGTCCTATGGTTCATCAAGTTTGACACATGCATAATGAATATTTAGTCTTGCAGTTAATAGGTAACAAGGAAACCATAGGTTATACTTGCCTTGGTCACAAGCCAGGTCCTGGTGTTGCTCTTGAAAGTCTTGATTCTCGAACACGTCACCGTCTGGACTCTCGAACAATCACAAACACAAGATCCAAACATTCATTACATGCAAATAAAATATACTTCTATTAGAACAGTACACCAAACATAAAAAACAGTTAGAGAAACACTTATAAAATTATTCTACTCATCGATACGAACACATGAATGTAAAGATCACTCTAATCGGACTAAAAATGAGAAGGTTATGAAGAAAACAAGTTTTAGAGGCTATTTTGTAAATAAAAACATTTTCCCTAAGGGCTAGCCTACGAAAACCAAGGGTTAGAACGTAACTAAACGTAGTCTGCAGGGGCTAACACGCGAAAAACACGGCTCTGGACTGCGGGTTCAAAAACCAAAAAACTTAGGGGCTAACTCATAAGGAAACAAAACCTAATTTAAATCTATTTGAACTGCACTAGACTGCGGAATATTTTTCGGAAAACGTAGGGGGTTTTCTGCAAAAGTGTGGTTGCATCGGCGCGGTTGCTGACGCGGCTGCCACGCGGCGCGAGCGGGTTGGCCGGTCCACCACACGGCCGGTGGACTGCGCTGGACCGCTGGTCCACGGACTCGTAGGCCCGGCTCATACCCCTTCGGGGATCGAGCTCTAATCGGGGCCATCGAGAGTCGATCGGACGATGCAGGGGGCTCGGCGAGCGGATTGCGGTGGCGGGGCGGCGGCCGAAGTCGCCGGCGTACAATGGCGCCATTGGAGGCGCTCAGGAACTCGCGTTCCGAGTGTTCCTGGGCTCGGTTGGCTACGCGGGTGGCACTGGAGCGGAGCGGGGATCACGACAAGTATGCTGGTGGGCTCGGCTTCGGTGGAGGGGCTCACCACGACGAAGATGGCGACGGAGCGGATCTACAAGGGGAAAAACAACCTCGGTGAGCTCGGTTTCGCACGAGGGAGTAACGAGAGGGCACGGGAGTGCCTCTGGCGGCTGCGATGTCACCTGTGGGGCCTCGGTCGAGGGCTAAGGTGCTTGGCAAGCTCTGCAGTGGTGGCGAGGGCGAGGGGTGTGCGCGGGGATGGCGAGGTGAGAGCCCGGGGCTTCGCCCTGGCTTTTATAGGGCTCGGAGGGGCTGCGAGGGGTCGGTGGAGGCTCCACCGAGCTCGGCTTAAAGGTTGAGTGGCCATAAAGGCCACTACTCGGGCGGTTATGGGAGGGGAACGGCGCGGCAGCGGCGGCGCTGCATGGCGCGAGGAAGGGGAAGGGTCGAGCCATTGACGCGTGGGACTGGTTGGCAAGCGGACGGGGATGCGGCTGACCGGTGGGGTCGGTGTGTCGGCGGGGAGCGAGAGGCGGGCAAGCGCTTGCACGCGCGCGCGAACAGGCTGCGCGGGAGCGGGGTGCTGGGCCATGGCTGGGCCGGTGCACGCGGAGGCAGGGAGGGAGTGGGGGCGAGCGGGCTGGCCAAGCGGGCCGGCACGGGCTGTTGCGAGCGCGGGGAGAGGAGAGGGGAGGCGGGCCGTCGCGGGCTGGCAAGGCCGATGCAGGCCGGAGGAAAAAGAGAGAGAGGGAAGGCACGAGCTGGGCCGGCTTTGTTGGTCGGGCCAGAAGGGAGAGAGAGGGAGAGAAAGAAAAAGAAAAGTTTTTTCTTTCAAAACTTTTGCAAACTTTGCTCAAATTCAAACCTAGTTTGAATTCAAACCACTCAACTCTATCCCTACACTCAAACAAAATACTATGCACCAGCATGAATGCAACAAAAATGTTTTTACGCCCCAACTTAATTTATTAACTCTCCAAGTACTTATTATTTGACCTATGTGTTTCATGAAAAATAAATAAATAAAGTCATGTTAAACTCTAATTTCCAAAAAATGATTTTCAGGGTGTTACAGGAAGAAGCCCCCGCTCCCTCCACGACAACCTCTTCAGCAAAATCTAAGAGTAAGAAGAGGAGGGGGAACACGGGAGACGCCAGAGGGAGTTGAATGATGAGGCCCACATGATCCTTGAGGTGGGGCTAGAGGGAAACCAGTTGAGGCCACATGAGGTCATTTCAATGTTTAGCAACCAAGCGGCTTGTATAGTCAAGGAGAAGGTGATGATAACTTGGCCGAACTGGCATGATGTCCCGGTCGACATCAAGGGACATGTCTGGGGTGAGGTGACCAGGAAATTCTCTTATCCCGATGGCGCCGACATGGAGAAGTGCAGGGAGTGGCCCATGTGTTGACGGTCCTTACAGTCAATATTATACCATCAACTATTGCATGAATTAACATAAAATGAATCGTAAAGCATAGTTGTAGGGTTTGATTCTAACAAGTTCCATGAGTTGTGTTGTTCTCACTTGTTTTGCAGGACTAACAATATTTCACCATATAAAAGTATCTCAAGTGATGAATCTGAGCATACCATTGCGAAGAGCTTGTCGAGACGATTGAAACGAACCTAGGGTTTGCTATGTTTGGAGTCCCAATGAGAGAGTCCTTGTTGGATACGACTTGGAAGCATCTAGAACAACTTGGAGTAGCCACCAAGCAACATAATTCAGGGGTTAAATTGTCATATCCCACAGCTTTGGTGAATCGCTATTTTCCAAGGGGTTTTCCAGCAGATGGAAAGAGGTAGAGTCCTACTCCAACATGATGCATTGCGCAAATAGATGGAAAGTCGCATTAGGGCAACAAGGAAGGTTCCAGAAGAGACATCGATGGAGGCGGAGCCTAGCGGCTACCAGGTGGGGCCGGCCGGCCTAGGCCACGATCCCCCTCGGTCCATCTTCGTGGAGCGTGACCTAACTGACCTCCTCGACACATCTAAGCCCTTGTTCAAGGTCGGTTTGATCCAAGGGTTGCGGTTCATCCCTAGGGGCTATATAACCAGACCCAGACCCCATCCATCAATCCATCAATCAATCAGATCATATCTCTATTCATTAGCTACCTACAAAGCAGAAGTTAGGGTTTCGAGATGAGAGGTGTCCTCTCAACTCTAGAGTCAGTTTAGATCTAGTCTTCTAGATAGTATAGAGATGGAGAGCGAGGGGGGAGTTTGGAGGAGATGTCGGCCTATCGGTGCTTCTTCTTCCGGTTATACTTCAGCGAGATCAAGTTCTACATCGAGCTTGCTCCTGACATAAGCGCGAGAATGCAAAGCATAACCAAGGAACACACCATCAGCAGAACGAGATTCAAATTTGTCCAAATTGCCTTGCTTCAGGATAAAGCACTTGCACCCAAACACCCTAAAATGAGACACCTTGGGTACCTGTCCAAAACGCAACTCATAATAAGTCTTTTTCATGAAAGCATGAAGAAAGATGTGATTTGACACATGGCAAGCGGTGTTGATCGCCTTGGCCCAAAAACTCCTAGGAGTCCTATGCTCATCGAGCATCGTCCTGGCCATCTCAACAAGGGTCCGGTTCTTGCACTCAACAACGTCGTTCTGCTAGGGGACATAAGGAGAGGAAAAGTGATGCTCAAGTCTAGATGAAGAACAGAAAGAGGCAAACTGAGAGTTATCAAACTCAGTACCATTATCGCTATGAATAGCTCTAATGGTATAAGGAGTAAATTCAATTTTCAACCTCAAAATCAAATCTCAAGAAAACGAGAAGGCCTCATCCTTACCCTCCATGAAGAACACCCAAGAATACCTCAAAAAATCATCCACGATCACTAGAACGTACCACTTCCCACCTGCTGAGCAGACCCAAGCTGGACCAATAGTGTCCATGTGTAAAAGCTTGCCGGGTCGCTTGGTCATCATCTGATTCACAGGTGGGTGAGAAGCAACAACCATCTTCCCGTGACGACAAGGGTGACAAACAAGGTCCTTCTGAAACTTAAGCTTGGGCAATCCTTGGATTAGGCCAAGTGAGCTAAGTCTTGCAAGCAAGTCAAAACTCAAGTGACCAAGCCTCCTATTCCACTTCCACAAATCAGAAGAAGGACCTGCCACCAAACACCTAGAAGAGACGAAAGAGCGAGAAAAAAAGGCTCAGAAGACACAGCCAAAGGGGACGATCCAACAAACAAGATTGCCCCGAGAATCCAAAACTCTGCACATGTCGGTCTTAAAGCGCACTTCAAAACCATCCTCAAGAAGTTGCGAAACAGAAAGCAAATTGAAATGCAAGTTAGAAACCAAAGCAACATCTTTGAGAACAAAATTCTTGTTCAGTCGAATCGACCCATGAGAAACAACCTTACCTCTACCACTATCCCCGAATGTGATATATTCTTTGTGGGGCACGGGGTTCAGGCTGGAGAACCATTTCTTGCTTCCGGTCATGTGGCACGAACACTCGAAATCCATGAGCCACATGTTCTCCAACCTAAGTTCCTGCATCAATAGAAAGGCAAGAAATGAGCATATGGCACAACACTAGGGTTAGTATACTGAGAAGGATACCAGTGTTGTGTCATAGGCCCAGAAAAGGTGTTAGAAGACACACCAAACTGACCTCGTCCCATGGGGGATAGCGATCACCACCAAATTGAAAGGGTGGTCCGCTATGGAACTGAAAGCCTCCAAACTCACCTCCTCGTCCCATATGAAGATAGAGATCACCACCAAGCTGAAAAGGTGGTTCGTTATGGGACGGTGCAGCAAAGCCTCTTACACCCAGCTCACGATCATATTGAGGATGACCCGAACCACGACGGGCACGACCACCACCCCGTGGTCTAGCTGCCTGGGGCCTAGCTACCTGAGGGGGTGCACCTTCACACCTAGCCCTCTGCCTTTGAACTCCTTGACCATGCACACCATGGAAAAGGTGGTCCCTGGCCTGGTTGTTCAGCTCCAACTCCCTCCTAGCGTCTCTCTTCCTCCGAAAGCAAAACTCAGCTAGGTGACCCATGCGGTGACAGTACTCGCACTCAAACCTCACCACTCTTTTGGGTTGTTGGTTTGCTCGGTTGCGGGGGTTGCACACTCTAGCTGGCTATTTGCCTCTCGGAAGGGGGTCACTAGAGACGTTAGGAAGGGTGTCAAGTGTGTTCCTAAGATGGTTAGGTTTGGGAACCCATACTTGCTTGCGAGGTGGAGCCGTGGGAGGTTCATCAAGGATACCATCCTTAGTGATAGGCTTGGGAGGCTCAGGTGGGGTGATCTTAGTAAGCTTAGGGGTAGCGAATGTTTTCTAACTCGGGTTCACTCCGCTAAACTCACCGATCTTGCCAAAAGCACTAGCGCCCATCCCACCTGAAGCAAACCCTACTCCCGGACTGCCAGTTCCACTCTTGAACTCACTGATCACCATGCCCAACTGTGGCTCGCTGCATGACACCCAACTCAAGATGGACCGAAGGTATGTGTTTTATTCCTCAGTTTGCATCTTGGCATGCCGACAGTTGGCAATCTCCAGCTTCATCCCCATGCATCGCTCACACTGAGCGGAAATGATGCTAACTGAGTTGGCCTTCAAGGTCTTAGCAAGCTTGGCATTAACATCTGTCAACTCAGTTCGCAAGCCTGGGCATTGCACGCACCCAACAAGGAAGGTCGCCTTCACCACCTCCAGCTCCTTCAAGGAGGGACACTCTTTGCAATCACCCACAAGTCTAGCCTACTCTTCAGCTCATTATACACTTCTATCAACGAGGCATACTTGGATTGCAGGGTGGCAAAGTTTGTCATGTGCATAGTGCACTCCTCACACTCCTCATCGGTCACCTTCACCTCGGACATAGCGAACTCAAGCTCCTTAAGCGCCTTTTCTAGCTTAGCCTTAAACTCATTGCGCTCTCTAGCAGCACACTTAAGTTGCTTGTCCTGGGTGAGCACTATTGTGACCATGGAATCTAGCTCGGCAGAAAGACAATTGACAGTGGAAGAACTAGATACCTCAGATGATGTGTCATTGTCGTCGTCGTTGCCGGCGTGCTTGTCCTGGCACTTGCGGTCCTCCTCATCTAGGGCTATGGTGTAGAAGCCGTCGGTGGAGTTGTCAAAGAAGTAGAGCCCGTTGAAGCACTCCTCAATCTTGTGCTCAGACTCGTCATTGTTGGAGTCGCCGTCGGAGCTCCACTCGACATCGCTGAGGGAGGCGATGAAGACACACTTGCTCGCGTCATACGCCTTCTCGACGTCCTCATTGTGGTAGCCGCCCTTGGTCTACTTCTTCCCGGCCTTGTACTCGCGCTTGCCCTTGCGCTTGAAGTTGTGGTTCTTGCCGGTGAAGGCCTTCTTGGGGCACTCCACGATGTAGTGATCGGGATCACCACACTCGTAGCAGCCGCCCTTGCCTCCTCCACGCTTGCAGTTCAGACGGTTGTTGTAATACCGTGAGAACTTGCGAGAGACATGGTCGAGCTTGTCATCGCCCAACACCTCCAACCGCTCCTCTGTAATGGACAACAAAGAAGACATAGCAAAAGCAGTAGGAAAAGTGTCAGTAGAGAGAGTCGATCCACCCCTGCCTGAGACCAAAGCCATGGTATGTGAAGATGAGTTCTTCAGCTTGGCTTGAATCAGGTGATCGATCTCGGTGGACTTGAGTTTGCTGAATAGCTCGTCCACGGTGAGGGTGTCGTAACTGGGTGACTCAATGATAGTCGACACCTTCACCTCCCACACCTTCCGATCTAGGGCATATAGAAGCTTGAGTGCCCTCTCATGATCGTCATAAGGTAGGTTGGGCCGATTGGCACGCATCTTGTTCACGATCGTCTGAAAGCGTGTGAACATAGCGTCAATCGTCTCCCATCCAGCTGAGTGAAGTTCTCGTACTCGCGCTTGTATGTCTCGAAGAGTCTGGTCTTGACCTGAGCGGTCCCCTCGTGATAGCTCTGAAGCTTCACCGAGATCTCTCGAGCCGTAGGAAGCTCAGAAATACGCTCGAACTTAGGCATGGAGAGGCTGCACAAAAGAGGATTGCGAGCCTTGTTGTTCATAGTGTGTTGATCAATTTGGTGTTGACCAACACGAGCTGCCAAGACCTCGTAGTGCTCATCCTCGCAAATCTCCCACACAGAAGAATCGATGTTGTTGAGATAAGCATGCATCCGAATCTTCCAATAGGGGTAATTGGTTCCATCGAAAAATGGAGCCTTGTCATTCCCTCGATCTATGTCGCATGTGGATCCGAAACCGATTAAGGTATGGAAGATCCTTAACCGGCTCCGATACCAATTGAAGGACCGGATTGGCAACCAGAGGGGGAGGGGGTGAATGGGAGCCTGTAACACCCGGTTTTCTGAAGAATACCAAGTGCCCACTATATGTGTGCCCAGGAAGTCCACAATACACATATAGCAACAAATATGGAATTTCTCAAAGACAATGCTTTATTATATATCGAAACATAGATACAACAAGGCTTACATCTAAAATAAAGCAGAGCGGAAACTACTCTTCGGGACTCCAAACTTCACAGGGACAGTTGACTGAGGGAACACTCGCCTAGAACTCTTGGTACATCTTCTGTAGCTCCTCACTTGACTCCATCATTTGGCACCCATCCGGGATTTTCATTGATTGTACGCAAAGCAAGGGTGAGCGCACCAAACTCAACAAGTATAACATGAGGGGATGCAAGGCTCAAAAGGCTAGACACGACTGAACTGCGGTAAGCATTTTTAGTTGGTCATATTTTATTTATTAGACCTATGTCGCTAGATTATGCTTAAGCTCCCATAGTGAAAGTATAATTAAGTATCATCAAGATTATCATTACCCACATTATTCATAGAACTGTCTCAAAAAGGATCCAGGCCGCTCATGACCGAGAGCACAGCTGATATATCAGTTTATTCTTAACTTTGCGGAGTGTGTACAACTTTACCCATGAGTCATGATTGCCCATTGCCCGAGGCGACCAACCTCTTAACTCACTACCAACGTAAGTCGACAGGGATCACTACGAAGCCTTTCCAAAGACGCCCTAACAAGTCATAGCCGCTAAGGTTTCAGTCTCCCAAGAGTTATGAACACCTCCCCACTAAGGTAACACTCATCCCAAACAGTGCTCACCCTAGTGGGACCAGGCCCATAAGCTACATGGTACACCCCTCTTGCCCTTTCGGTAAGCTTATAGACGAGCTAGAACTAATCTAAGTAATTGGCTAAGACCAGAGCCATGTAGTCCTCGTGGTTGTACTGTAAATCCTGGGTTGTCGCTTTAAGATTTAGAACTAACATTAGTTCCATAAGTCATTAATCAAGATTATCATTTTAATATTTTGCATTTGCAAGATAAGCAGTACTACCCATATGCATAACCCAAGGTAACAAGGAATACACGATAACAAGTTCTAGGTAAAATCCTTAGGGGCTCTTCATTTTGACACATGCATATGAAAAGGTGATTAAAAGGTTACTGGGTAACAAAGGAACTCATGTTACACTTGCCTTCCAAAATCTCGTGTTGTTGGTCCCACTTCTTCAAAGGTCTTCTTCTTGATAACCTTGGAGAGCTTGAACTCTAAACGGGTTCAAAGGCACCACACAAGCATCCATACCAATCATCACATGCAAACAAATAATATTCTATTAGAACAGTACACCAAACAATGCTAAAATAAGGTAAAAAGCTCATAAAACTATTCTACGCATTTCTACGAACATGTGAGTGCAAGAATCACTCTAATCGGAGTTTTAAATCAAAAGTTACGATGAAAACAAGATTCAATGGCATTTTTGTAAATAACCAGAACTTAACGTATTTTCCACGTTGGCTGGACCGCGGGTCCTATTACCTAAACTACAGGGGATAAAACGAATAAAAACTCGAGTGCATAGAACTGTGGTGGACTGTGGGTTAAATCTGAGAAACTTCGAGGGCTAAACTGCAAAAGGCACGGGCGCGGTCGGCTGACTGGCCGGCTTCGCTGTAACGTAACGGCTCTAATCCCATGGCCCACTGATCACCGTCAACCACTGACAGTCGATCCGTACAGCCAAGTCATTAAGACCGGTTCCGCTACTGGGCTACATCAGTGCCCGATGTCCGCAGGATCATCTCACAATTCAGTTACAATCTCTTGAACATTTTGACAAATAACATCGGAGTAAATAGCGGAAGACTTAGATAACAATAGTTTTACAAACCAGGGTTCAACATAAAATTAAAGTGAAGTTATTACAGACCATAGTTCAAATAGATAGAGTTGGCAGAGTAGCATATGACAACAACTGAAGGTAAAGATACTTCACCCAGCCCGAGGGTGAATAATCACTCATCGGCCTCTTCGGCCTCTTCCTGAACAACAGTCACACAGCAGGGTCCAAGGCATACTGAGGGATCTGCCATACCTGCAACATGGGTAATAAAACCCTGAGTACAAAGGTACTCAACAAGACTTACCCGACTAAAGAAAAAGGGAGAAGACTCAGGAATGAAAGCTTAGGGTAGTCAAGGTAAGGCTTAAGCAAGATCAAGTATTTTGCAGAAAAGCATTTTATAAATCTTATTTTATTTTGAAAGATTCAGTATTCCTCAATTCTTCATCATTCATGATTCATTTTACATTTCAAAAACATTCCTAGTTGAGAACCACTCTCCGTTGACAGTCAGTGGACCAAGTCTCCATAACCGAGGAGCAACGTTAATCCGGATAAATAATACTCAGCTGAGGATCCCTATCCACACTGCATATGTAGCACCCAAGCTTGCATATGCCAACTCGTCTACCACGATTCCTCCAAGATTGGGCCCGGTCCTACGCCACCCGGAAGTACAGTACACCACTCCAATCCGGGACTCTAACCCACGTGGGTACATGCTACTTCCGCCATCTCTCCACTCCCAGTGCGCGGTTGTCGGTCCAATAATGGATTTCTCGGAGCCAGAGCTTTCCGTAGTATGTGAATAGTTACAAGTCTTGACCAGCAGGCCCCCATACGGATGGTCCCTACATTTTTCCGCCAGCGACAAGCACCTCGGGACTCTAACCCAAGAGTACGTGTCCTGTCGGTTTTTCAACCCTGTCCCGGTCGGTGTCAACTGTTGAGTCCCGGACTACAACATGACGGCACCGTACGCAAGGACAACCTCTCCTTCCCATTGACTAAGTACGGATCAGATACTTAGCCAATAGTGGGAGTAAAGCCAAATTCCCATAAAGGTTTCTTTCAGTGATCACACTTTTGAAATTGGCATTTTTATTGCAAAGTCTAATTCAATAAGCATTGCTAAGCATTTTTCAAATACTTTTGAAAAGCAGGTATCGGGTGTATCAGTGGTCAAGGTGGATAATGCATCAATTAGGATAGCACACAACTCCTATAAACCTAATGCAGTAATTTAACCCAAAAGCATTTAAGGAAATCATTTTATAAAATTCAAGGGAAGGGTTAAATGCACCGGGGCTTGCCTTGGATGGCAAAAAGAGCAGAATCGGGGTTGGTGGTATAGGTGCCGGAGCTCGGGGTTGCCTCGGGGACAGATCCTTCGGTGGCTACCTCGACTTCAGGTCCTTCTTCGTCAACTATACGGATGCAATGATGAATGCTCATGAGAATGATGATATGGACTTATGGTGCAAGACAATTCCACTGATTTTAGATTACTTTTAAACAAAGCATGATTGAAATCTAGGTTGAGCATAAAAGGTAACCATTTCTTCCTTAAGCAATATTGATTAAACTAGCCCTTATTATAATTATCCTAAGCATCAACCAAACATAGCATCACAAACATCATAGACCAAAGGGTAGGGGTCTATGAACATCAATCAATCCAAAGATCACATCATCAAACACTTATTACCAACCCTAAACCATCTTTTCTATTTTCTTAATTTATTTAAAAGGTCATTTTATGAAGTTGCTCCAAAAATTACCAAATTAATCACATAAGTTCATTATGGTGTAGATAGATGGCAAAACAAATTTCATAATTTTTGGAGGTCATTAGGGTGCTCAAATAAAATTAGACATTAATTAGCAAAAGGCACTATTTAACAATTAAAATAAAAGCTCAAAAATCAACTTGTTCCAAAAGACTTCAAAATTTTACCAGAGACTAAACATGGCATAAGAAGCTCACAAAAATTTGTCTCATGATTTTTGGAGTTATAAATCACTCTCCAAAAATACCAAAACCTTCATTTTTCAATTAAAAGGGGAATTTTATATTTTCAAATTTTTGCACAAAACTCAAGTTTCATATTTTTATAAAATACTCCAGAGCATAAAGAGTCTACCACAAAAATTTCAGAATTTTTGGATGCACACAGAAAATCATACAAAAAAGAGAAAACAGAACACTATTCACATCTCTCAGGAAAAAGAGAAGAGCACTGTGCTCTTTCTAGGCCGGGCTCGGCGAATCGCGGGCTCGGGCGAATCGCACGGGGCTCGGTCGAGACGGGCTCGGTCGAGGCGGGCTCGGTCGAGACGGAAGCGACAGCTTCGTCCGAGGCCTGGCCCGGAGGCTCGGGCGAGACGGAGAAGTGAGCCTCCGTCCGAGGCCTGACTCGGGCGAAGCGGAGAGCATGCGTCGCCGAGGCTTGGGCTCGGGCGAAGCGGAGGGCATGCGCTCGCCGAGTCTCGGGCTCGGGCGAGACGGAAAAACAAGCCTCCGTCCGAGACCTGGGAGGCTCGGGCGAAACGGAGTGGAAGCAGAGACCGGAGGCTCGGATGCTTACCACGTGTCGGAGGCAGGGCTCGAGGGTGAGGCTCGACTCGTTCTCGAGGGTGAGGCTCGACTCGTTCTCGAGGGTGAGGCTCGGCACGCTCGAGGGAGAAGATGACCGCGGCGGTGCTCCGGCGGTCCGGCGGTCCTGAGCAACAACAGCGACCACCGAGGCACGGTTAGATGCGCAAGATCATGAGGGACACAAGACGATCCTTGGGAAAGACAGCGCAGGACCAAGGACGGCGAATTTTACGAACCCGAGTTCACCGGTGTTCGGTCGGAGATCGGGAAGATGGGGTTACGCCGGGCAAACGGAGGCGGGGAAGGTGAAATTGAAGGGTGGGAAAGCTTCACGAGCTCAAGGCGGAGCTTTAGGGCTAGCTGGTGGAGAGGCGGAGTGTCTGGAGAGGTCTGGCCACGGTGGCGGAGGTGGAGTGAGGAGCTCGGGGCTCCGGCGGCTTATATAGCCGCGGCCAGGGGCCGGTAGAGAACACGGGGGTGGGTGGATAAGCTCGGCGAGAGCGTGCGCACTCGATTGCGCTCTGGCGGGAAGGACGGCGTGCAGCCGGGGCTCGGGCGTGCGTTCGCCGGCGACGGCCACGCGGCGGCGACGCGCGGGAAACAGTGGGGGACGGGGCAGAGGTCAACTGTGCGCGTGCGGGTGCGAAAGAGATGTCGCGGGCGCGGGCGACAAGCCGGGCAGACGAGCGGCTGCCAACGCGTGGCGCGCGCAACGCCGGAGGCTCGGCCACGGCCGGGGCCCCCTCTGCACTGCGCCGGCTAGAGGTAGGGGACGAACAGTGCTAGGCCTTAGGGTTTGACTTTTGGCTGAACTCTGTATTTTGCAAATTACTTTCAAAACTTGAACTGGGCAACAAAAACTCAAAATACCAAAGTTGCTCAGCAAAATGAGATCTACAACTTTGTCAATATCAACATTTTCAAATTCCAAATAGTTTTTGAACTATAATCAAAAACAGAAAAGGGAACATTTTTCAACTTTGATTCAAATCAAAATTACTTTGGATTTCAAACTGAAACTTGAAAATCTTTAAATATGAAAGTTGTTCCATTTGTCAAAACCTACAACTTTGCTAATATACACTTTTTCTGAAACTCAATAGTTTTTAAATAACTTTTTAAAACTGAAAAGAAGACAAAAACTGGAATTTGAATGGATTTGAAATTACTTCAAATTTTATACAGAAACTTTGAAATTTGTAAATACCAAAGTTGTTCCTCTTGATCAGATTCACAACTTTGCTTTTTGAATCAACTCAAAATTTTGAATTTTGAAAAAGTTATCAAAAAGGGAATAATTCCAGGATTTGGGATTTTAGGGTTTTGCAAAAGGAAATTCAATTCAAATCTGATTTTTCAACTTTGATCAAAGCAACAAACATCAGGGCACTAAATTTGAACAAGAATTACATAGAACTAGGCACAGAGGTGAAATTACCATTTTGCCCCTATAGGAAGAAGTGGGCTAATAAGGGTTTTTGCAATAGAGGTACATCACATAAAATGATACACTTAAGCAAATGCATACACATGAAATCATGATCAAGATGATTAATGATGCTAATGATGATATGTCAAGTTAATTACATGCTTAAACACCAGGGGTGTTACAACCTTCCCCCCTTAAAGAAATCTCGCCCCGAGATTCTGCGTCTTAAGAAAGGACAAAGAAGGGATAAAGGCAAAACTTTACATAGACAGGGATTCGAGAAAGTCGGGATAGTTCTTTGCCAAGAAGTCTTCAGATTCCCAAGTAGCTTCTTCTTCAGAGTGCTGGTTCCACTGGATTTTGTACCACCTTGTGGTAGTTCTTCGAGTAACTCGATCTTTGTGATCCAACACGCGAACTGGATATTCCGAGTAGGATAGATCAGGCTCTAGCTCGACACCTTCAACTTCCACGACATGTTCTGGTACTCGGAGGCACTTCTTGAGTTGGGAGACATGGAAAACATTGTGGACAGCAGAGAGATGATCGGGCAACTTCAGCTTGTAAGCTACCTTGCCACAACATTCCAAAATCTCAAACGGACCAATGTAGCGGGGTGCTAACTTTCCCTTGACTCCAAAACGAGTGACTCCTTTGGTTGGTGAGACCTTGAGATATACGTAATCTCCAACTTGAAACTTCAGAGGTCGACGTCTCTTGTCAGCATAACTCTTTTGTCGGGATTGGGCAATCTTCATGTTCTCTTGTATCTGCTTGACTTTCTCTTCCATATCTTTGACCAGGTCAACTCCAAAGAATTCTCTTTCTCCGGGCTCAGACCAACTGAGGGGTGTACGACAACGACGACCGTACAGTGCTTCAAAGGGTGCCATTTTGATGCTTTCTTGATAACTGTTATTATATGAGAACTCTGCCAAGGGCAAACAGTCATCCCAAGTATCTGCGAAGGTGAGCACACATGCTCTCAACATATCCTCTAACACTTGGTTGACTTGCTCAGTTTGTCCATCTGTTTGTGGATGATATGCTGTACTATGCAAGAGCTTGGTTCCAAGTGAGGTATGGAACGCTTTCCAGAACTTTGCGACAAACTGAGTACCACGATCAGAGATAATGGTCTTGGGGATGCCATGGAGCTTTACTATGTTGTTCTTGTACAAGGCGGCATACGTGGGGACGGCGTAGCTGGTCTTGACTGGCAGAAAGTGAGCTTGTTTGGTGAGTCGGTCCACGATTACCCAAATGGAATCAAAACCTTTCTGAGTCTTGGGTAGCCCATTGATAAAATCCATGCTGATATCTTCCCACTTCCAGGCAGGTGCAGATAAAGGCTGCAATTCCCCTCCAGGCTTCATGTGCACGGCTTTGACTTTCTGACAAGTATCACAGCGAGCGACATAGCGAGCGATTTCAATCTTCATCTTTGTCCACCAGAATCTCTGCCTTAGATCCTGGTACATCTTGTTGCTGCCGGGGTGGATGGAAAACCTAGACAGGTGTGCCTCATCAAGGATCAACTGTCTCAACTCAGGCACCTTGGGAACTACTAGACGGTTCTTGAACCAAACAACTCCTACATCATCGATCCTGAAACAATCAGCCTTACCGGTCTGGACCTTTTCGATGATGTGCTTGATTCCAGGGTTATCTTTCTGTGCAGCGATGACTTGCTCCTTGACCGATGTTTCTATCCTGACATTGTTCAGGCTTCCTTGCGGAACTATCTCAATACCCATCCTTTCAAGAGCATGGCACAAGGAAAGATCATAGGGCTTCGTCGTCAGACAGTTGCAGTATGACTTGCGACTGAGGGCATCGGCAACTACATTTGCCTTACCAGGATGGTAATGTACTTCGATATCGTAGTCCTTGATTAACTCAAGCCATCTTCGCTGCCTCATGTTCAACTCTTCTTGAGTGAAGATATACTTCAGGCTCTTATGATCGGTGTACACATTGCAGGTACTGCCCAACAGATAATGACGCCATATCTTCAAAGCATGCACCACTGCTGCTAACTCAAGGTCATGGGTTGGATAATTCTCCTCATGTCGCCTAAGCTGCCGTGAGGCATAAGCGATCACTCGACCTTCTTGCATCAAAACACAGCCTAACCCAGTACCAGATGCATCACAGTATACATCAAAGGGTTTCTCGATGTCTGGTTGAGCTAGGACTGGTGATGTAGTTAGTAGTTTCTTCAAGGCTTGAAAAGCTTGCTCACAGGCTGTTGACCAAACAAAATCCACGGAATTCTTCAACAACTCTGTGATAGGCTTGGCAACTCTGGAGAAGTCTGGGATGAAACGACGATAGTATCCAGCCATTCCCATGAAGCTGCGAACTTCGCGGACAGTGGTAGGTGGCTTCCAATCCAAGATATCTGCCACTTTTTCAGGGTCAACTGACACACCTTCAGCGGACAGGACATGACCAAGGAATTGAATTCGATCTAGCCAGAATTCACATTTACTGAACTTGGCATACAGCTGGTGATCTCTGAGACGAGAGAGAACGACACGAAGATGCTTGGCATGATCTTCAGGAGTTCTTGAATAAACAAGGATGTCGTCAATGAACACGACTACAAATTTATCGAGCTCTGGCTTGAACACAGAGTTCATGAGATACATGAAATGAGCGGGGGCATTGGTCAAGCCAAAAGACATGACCAAGTACTCATATAGACCGTATCTGGTGGTGAAAGCTGTTTTGGGAATATCTTCGGGACGAATTTTTATTTGGTGATAGCCAGATCTGAGGTCGATCTTGGAAAACACTCTGGCTCCAGATAACTGGTCAAATAGAAGATCAATGCGAGGCAAGGGGTATTTATTTTTGATGGTGACCTCGTTGAGCGGGCGATAGTCAACGCACAGACGAAGGCTTTTGTCCTTCTTCTTCACAAAGATAGCAGGACAGCCCCAAGGAGATGAACTTGGGCGAATGAGACCCTTATCCAAAAGTTCTTGCAATTGGATCTTCAGCTCTGCCAACTCTCTGGGAGGCATTCGATAAGCTCTACGGGATATAGGAGCAGTCCCGGGCTTTAGCTCTATAGCAAACTCAACATCCAAAGATTGATTTTGAACGAAACTGACTGATAAGATTCATTGATGCACGGGTAGATAACTGATACAAAGGTTCGATAGATAACCACAGACTGACAAAGGAAAGGTACAAGACAAGATACAAACTCGACTAGACAGAAGACCAACTAACGCCCCAAACCTAGACTTAAGGCTTTAGGTGAGCAGATGGCACAGACACAACGAGTCTAGTCGTCATCGATGATGATCACGTCTTCATCGTCATCATCATCCTCGATGATAAGCTCAGGCTCTTCCTCCTCATCTTCATCTTCAACGTGGACATCCTCAGCAGGTTCCACTTCTTCATTCTGGTCGGGCTCGTGTTCCATTTCAGGTTCCTCCACGACTCCGTCTTCGGGGTCTTCCATAACCGGGGGTACCAAGGGATGGAGTTGATCATGCAGCTGATGCACTTCCTCATGAAGCATATCATTGAACTGCTCAATCTGGGCGGTGTATTGCTGCAGTCCATGGAGCTGGGCTCTGGTGACATCCTCGCGGGTCCAAGCATCATTGCGCTGCTCGATAGCGCGAATCGTGTTCCGGTTAGCCTGCTCCAGGGAAGCTCGTGCCTCATAAAACTCCATGCGGGAAAGGTAGAAGTCATGCTCCATGTTCTCCATTTCAGCCTTCAGATTCTTGATTTCCTCCTTCAGCTGCTTGCGGGTGCGGCGGGGAAAGCGACGACCATTGGAGGATTCTCCAGTCTCTTCTCCGGTGCGTGGTGCGAGCTGGTGACGCGGCACACCGTGCGGTCCAGTCGACTTGCGGGCAGTCCGCTTGATGATGGCCATATCTGGACAAGAGGTTATAGATGAGAAAGGCTAGCAAGAAAGGTATAGGCACACTAAGCCAACGAACTCTTTTATATACTTAAGTGAATGTGACATGATGCATGAATCGTTCCTACGGAACAAGGCAATGCAATTACTAAGGTAAAGTACATAGGGCTTATACAAGTTGTCTTGCTACTAGATGCCAAAGACAAGATGAGATGAGAGAAGCAATTTGGACTCAAAATAGTCAAGTTTAGTTTTTGTTAAAAACATTTTGAAGTTTTCGCAAAAAGATTGCAACGTCATAGTGAGATGCTCCGATACCACTCTGTAACGTAACGGCTCTAATCCCATGGCCCACTGATCACCGTCAACCACTGACAGTCGATCCGTACAGCCAAGTGATTAAGACCGGTTCCGCTACTGGGCTACATCAGTGCCCGATGTCCGCAGGATCATCTCACAATTCAGTTACAATCTCTTGAACATTTTGACAAATAACATCGGAGTAAATAGCGGAAGACTTAGATAACAATAGTTTTACAAACCAGGGTTCAACATAAAATTAAAGTGAAGTTATTACAGACCATAGTTCAAATAGATAGAGTTGGCAGAGTAGCATATGACAACAATTGAAGGTAAAGATACTTCACCCAGCCCGAGGGTGAATAATCACTCATCGGCCTCTTCGGCCTCTTCCTGAACAACAGTCACACAGCAGGGTCCAAGGCATACTGAGGGATCTGCCATACCTGCAACATGGGTAATAAAACCCTGAGTACAAAGGTACTCAACAAGACTTACCCGACTAAAGAAAAAGGGAGAAGACTCAGGAATGAAAGCTTAGGGTAGTCAAGGTAAGGCTTAAGCAAGATCAAGTATTTTGCAGAAAAGCATTTTATAAATCTTATTTTATTTTGAAAGATTCAGTATTCCTCAATTCTTCATCATTCATGATTCATTTTACATTTCAAAAACATTCCTAGTTGAGAACCACTCTCCGTTGACAGTCAGTGGACCAAGTCTCCATAACCGAGGAGCAACGTTAATCCGGATAAATAATACTCAGCTGAGGATCCCTATCCACACTGCATATGTAGCACCCAAGCTTGCATATGCCAACTCGTCTACCACGATTCCTCCAAGATTGGGCCCGGTCCTACGCCACCCGGAAGTACAGTACACCACTCCAATCCGGGACTCTAACCCACGTGGGTACATGCTACTTCCGCCATCTCTCCACTCCCAGTGCGCGGTTGTCGGTCCAATAATGGATTTCTCGGAGCCAGAGCTTTCCGTAGTATGTGAATAGTTACAAGTCTTGACCAGCAGGCCCCCATACGGATGGTCCCTACATTTTTCCGCCAGCGACAAGCACCTCGGGACTCTAGCCCAAGAGTACGTGTCCTGTCGGTTTTTCAACCCTGTCCCGGTCGGTGTCAACTGTTGAGTCCCGGACTACAACATGACGGCACCGTACGCAAGGACAACCTCTCCTTCCCATTGACTAAGTACGGATCAGATACTTAGCCAATAGTGGGAGTAAAGCCAAATTCCCATAAAGGTTTCTTTCAGTGATCACACTTTTGAAATTGGCATTTTTATTGCAAAGTCTAATTCAATAAGCATTGCTAAGCATTTTTCAAATACTTTTGAAAAGCAGGTATCGGGTGTATCAGTGGTCAAGGTGGATAATGCATCAATTAGGATAGCACACAACTCCTATAAACCTAATGCAGTAATTTAACCCAAAAGCATTTAAGGAAATCATTTTATAAAATTCAAGGGAAGGGTTAAATGCACCGGGGCTTGCCTTGGATGGCAAAAAGAGCAGACTCGGGGTTGGTGGTGTAGGTGCCGGAGCTCGGGGTTGCCTCGGGGACAGATCCTTCGGTGGCTACCTCGACTTCAGGTCCTTCTTCGTCAACTATACGGATGCAATGATGAATGCTCATGAGAATGATGATATGGACTTATGGTGCAAGACAATTCCACTGATTTTAGATTACTTTTAAACAAAGCATGATTGAAATCTAGGTTGAGCATAAAAGGTAACCATTTCTTCCTTAAGCAATATTGATTAAACTAGCCCTTATTATAATTATCCTAAGCATCAACCAAACATAGCATCACAAACATCATATACCAAAGGGTAGGGGTCTATGAACATCAATCAATCCAAAGATCACATCATCAAACACTTATTACCAACCCTAAACCATCTTTTCTATTTTCTTAATTTATTTAAAAGGTCATTTTATGAAGTTTCTCCAAAAATTACCAAATTAATCACATAAGTTCATTATGGTGTAGATAGATGGCAAAACAAATTTCATAATTTTTGGAGGTCATTAGGGTGCTCAAATAAAATTAGACATTAATTAGCAAAAGGCACTATTTAACAATTAAAATAAAAGCTCAAAAATCAACTTGTTCCAAAAGACTTCAAAATTTTACCAGAGACTAAACATGGCATAAGAAGCTCACAAAAATTTGTCTCATGATTTTTGGAGTTATAAATCACTCTCCAAAAATACCAAAACCTTCATTTTTCAATTAAAAGGGGAATTTTACATTTTCAAATTTTTGCACAAAACTCAAGTTTCATATTTTTATAAAATACTCCAGAGCATAAAGAGTCTACCACAAAAATTTCAGAATTTTTGGATGCACACAGAAAATCATACAAAAAAGAGAAAACAGAACACTATTCACATCTCTCAGGAAAAAGAGAAGAGCACTGTGCTCTTTCTAGGCCGGGCTCGGCGAATCGCGGGCTCGGGCGAATCGCACGGGGCTCGGTCGAGACGGGCTCGGTCGAGGCGGGCTCGGTCGAGACGGAAGCGACAGCTTCGTCCGAGGCCTGGCCCGGAGGCTCGGGCGAGACGGAGAAGTGAGCCTCCGTCCGAGGCCTGACTCGGGCGAAGCGGAGAGCATGCGTCGCCGAGGCTTGGGCTCGGGCGAAGCGGAGGGCATGCGCTCGCCGAGGCTCGGGCTCGGGCGAGACGGAAAAACAAGCCTCCGTCCGAGACCTGGGAGGCTCGGGCGAAACGGAGTGGAAGCAGAGACCGGAGGCTCGGATGCTTACCACGTGTCGGAGGCAGGGCTCGAGGGTGAGGCTCGACTCGTTCTCGAGGGTGAGGCTCGACTCGTTCTCGAGGGTGAGGCTCGGCACGCTCGAGGGAGAAGATGACCGCGGCGGCGCTCCGGCGGTCCGGCGGTCCTGAGCAACAACAGCGACCACCGAGGCACGGTTAGATGCGCAAGATCATGAGGGACACAAGACGATCCTTGGGAAAGACAGCGCAGGACCAAGGACGGCGAATTTTACGAACCCGAGTTCACCGGTGTTCGGTCGGAGATCGGGAAGATGGGGTTACGCCGGGCAAACGGAGGCGGGGAAGGTGAAATTGAAGGGTGGGAAAGCTTCACGAGCTCAAGGCGGAGCTTTAGGGCTAGCTGGTGGAGAGGCGGAGTGTCTGGAGAGGTCTGGCCACGGTGGCGGAGGTGGAGTGAGGAGCTCGGGGCTCCGGCGGCTTATATAGCCGCGGCCAGGGGCCGGTAGAGAACACGGGGGTGGGTGGATAAGCTCGGCGAGAGCGTGCGCACTCGATTGCGCTCTGGCGGGAAGGACGGCGTGCAGCCGGGGCTCGGGCGTGCGTTCGCCGGCGACGGCCACGCGGCGGCGACGCGCGGGAAACAGTGGGGGACGGGGCGGAGGTCAACTGTGCGCGTGCGGGTGCGAAAGAGATGTCGCGGGCGCGGGCGACAAGCCGGGCAGACGAGCGGCTGCCAACGCGTGGCGCGCGCAACGCCGGAGGCTCGGCCACGGCCGGGGCCCCCTCTGCACTGCGCCGGCTAGAGGTAGGGGACGAACAGTGCTAGGCCTTAGGGTTTGACTTTTGGCTGAACTCTGTATTTTGCAAATTACTTTCAAAACTTGAACTGGGCAACAAAAACTCAAAATACCAAAGTTGCTCAGCAAAATGAGATCTACAACTTTGTCAATATCAACATTTTCAAATTCCAAATAGTTTTTGAACTATAATCAAAAACAGAAAAGGGAACATTTTTCAACTTTGATTCAAATCAAAATTACTTTGGATTTCAAACTGAAACTTGAAAATCTTTAAATATGAAAGTTGTTCCATTTGTCAAAACCTACAACTTTGCTAATATACACTTTTTCTGAAACTCAATAGTTTTTAAATAACTTTTTAAAACTGAAAAGAGGACAAAAACTGGAATTTGAATGGATTTGAAATTACTTCAAATTTTATACAGAAACTTTGAAATTTGTAAATACCAAAGTTGTTCCTCTTGATCAGATTCACAACTTTGCTTTTTGAATCAACTCAAAATTTTGAATTTTGAAAAAGTTATCAAAAAGGGAATAAATCCAGGATTTGGGATTTTAGGGTTTTGCAAAAGGAAATTCAATTCAAATCTGATTTTTGAACTTTGATCAAAGCAACAAACATCAGGGCACTAAATTTGAACAAGAATTACATAGAACTAGGCACAGAGGTGAAATTACCATTTTGCCCCTATAGGAAGAAGTGGGCTAATAAGGGTTTTTGCAATAGAGGTACATCACATAAAATGATACACTTAAGCAAATGCATACACATGAAATCATGATCAAGATGATTAATGATGCTAATGATGATATGTCAAGTTAATTACATGCTTAAACACTAGGGGTGTTACATTCGCCGACCAGGCTGCCACGTGGCGTGACGCTATTGATGTGGTCCACCATGTGGACATGGACAGGAGGGGCAGGGGCTGTGGACTGAGTCCACGAGCTGCTTGGTGGGCCGGTTACACACCCGAACCGGTACCTTCTAATCCTGGCCTTTGATCTAGCAACGAACGGCTCGGAGGGATTGGGCAAGAAGCCGGCCGGACAGGCGGCGCTTCTGCGGCGGCGCCATAGTCGCCGGTGGCCAAGCACGGCGGCGGGCCACCGGAACGACGGTCTAGGCCACCCTAGACCAAACCAAAACCACCAGAAGGGTCACCAGGACTGTGCGAACTCGCGGTTGGGGTTTTGGGGCAGAGAGGGTCACTGGAGCTATGCCTCCCCGCGGCAGTGCCATAGATGGGGTTCGGAGCTCGGCGTTTAAGCATTCTAACGCAACTAAGCGAAAGGAAAGGCATGGGGAGGGAGAGAGCATTACCGCGGGCTCGAAAACGAGGCTCGCAACGCCGACGAGGGCTCTGTGGAGCCGGCGCCGAGCAGAGGAGGGAGAGATGGGGGCTCGGTGGGGGAGGAGTGAAAAGGAGAGCTCGGCAGGGGCTTTATATAGGACGTTGGGGCTCGGTAGGGGAGGGCGCGATGCGGCGGTTACAACCGGCATCAAGACGAGGCTTGAAGGCCTCCTTGATGGCCTTCATTGCCTGGCGCGAGTAATGGCGTCGCCATTGATGGCTGCGGGCCTGTGGCAGAGCGGGGAAGAAGAAGTGAGCGACTGACATGTGGGCCCCGTTGCGCAGTGAGAGAAGGGGAGGGAGTGCGGCGAGCGAGCAACAACAAGTCGCGCTGGGCCTTCGCGCGCGCGAGCGAGGGGAAAGGAGGCGGCCGCTGGGCGGACTGGAATTCGCGCGCGAGGGAGAGGAGGGAGAATGGGTCGCTGGCGCCGGATCGGGCCAAGCCCAGGCGAGAGAGAGGGAGTAGGAGGCAGGCCGGGAGTGGGCCGCGGGTGCCAGGGCGGCCTGAGTGCGAGGCGGGAGAGAGAGAGGTGGGGGAGATGGGGAATGGCTGGCCGGCTGGGTCGTTTGTGTTGGCGGGCTAAAAAGGAGGGAGAGGGTGGAGGTAAAAAGAAAAGCCTTTTTATTTTCCAAAGACTCAAACTTTGATCAAATTTGAACACAACCAACCTATTTCTACACTCAAACAAAATATTATGCACCGACATGAATGCAACAAAAATGTTTCTAAGCCCTAGGGTTTATTTTAAATATTCAAAAATTATTATTTGACATATGTGTTTCATGAAAAATAAATAAATAAAGTCATATTCAACTCTATTTTCCAAAAAATGATTTTTAGGGTGTCACAGAGCCTCAAATTCTTCTCGAGAAATCTTCGGCCTCTGTCCCATAAAGTCACCCCAAAAGCAAAGACTCGAGCGAGCGACTAGTTCACGACCCAACGAGTGGGTGGATACCTTATGAGATGTTATAGAGGTACAACGGAACTGCCGAAGAAAGCCGACGAGCAAGCACAAGACAACAGAGGCAAAACTGCTTAAGTAGCAAGATCTTGGACTGTCCGGAGTTCTGCTCTCCGACTGTCCGCCACCGGTCCCGGACTGTCCGCTAGTCAAAATCCCGAAAACCAATTGTTCTAAAACAGTTTTGGTCCAGGCCCAGACTGTCTGCCGGTCACCTAATAGTGTACAGTGCCAGCTGCGTTGTTCTGTTCCGGGCGAGGCCCGATGGCTGGACAATCCGCCACTAGGGGGCGGACAGTCCGCCAATGAACAGAGAAGGCAAAAACAGCCCGCGACAAAACCAAAATCGATTCGATCTCAACCAAATCGATCGGGGCTACAACCAAACTTCTCCCAAGTGATCTTCTACGTGTTGGGGAGCGAATCCTAGGGAAATCATCGCTCCAAACCAACTCAACCAAGAGATATCCAAAGATCACCGAAAAGGGGGAAGAAAAGAGAACGAAAATAATTTCAACCCGATCTATGTGCTCGTGAGGTTTCGATGAGAATTCTCCAGTAGAAAGATGACACCCACGTCCTAGCACAACTTGATTCAAGCGGAATCACAAACCATCCCTCGGTTTGGGAGAACGAACCAAATCACCGAGAGCAAAAAGAGAGAAATACGAAGAACGAAACCAAAACGTGAATTCAACTCAATTTCAGAAAATCTACAATGAGGAGACAAAGAGATTACAGTCCCTTTTCCTTGAATCCCAAAATACACAAAGGAATTGTTGTCTCTGCGGATCACAAGCAGCTAGAGGATGGGAGAGCCCTAACAGATGAAAGAGAGTCTGTGAAATGTAAATGCTGCAAGGATAGAATGAGATCGCTTCGCCTCGACTCAAGCTCGAGGATGTCGCCATGTGTCATCCTGTCGACCACCGCGCCTTCTCACCGATAGCTTCGCTGCAACGCAAGCCTCTCGGTGCCGCCATGCGTCGACCGTTCCGCATAGGAACCTCCGCCCAGTTTTGAGGCCCAAACCGGCAAACCGTCTTCCCTGAGTTTTGTGGCACAAACTTAGAAACCCGTCAGCCCAGGTTGTGAGGCCCATACCTGGAAACCGTCCACCCTGAGTTTTGAGCCCCAAACTCGGAAACCATAGGGTAGCTTTCTGAGGCTCAACTACCGAACCCGTGTCGTAGACAGAGTGTGGTTCTCAAACCCCGATCACTGACACCGATGCCGATCGCCTTCCTCCTTGACTTGACCGACGACACTTGCGCCGCACACAAGCCTGTGTCCGACCTCCCGTCAAGTGTCACGGCGCCATTGTCTTCCTCCCGACTCGGCCGATGCATCGCACATCCCCATGTGCTCTCGCTTGTCGAAGCCAAGTGCCAGCTGCCACAACTGGTCCTCTGGCCCTCCAGTCCATTGGTCCAAGCCTTGTGTCCGCCCTTCACCGCTCACGGTCCGTCGACACGACACACCTCTACTTGACCTTCACCTCGTCATCGACCACTGCCTCCGAGCTCCACACCCGCACATCAACACAGCCAAGAACACATGTCTCCGCTCACCCCTCTCGGTGAGCCTGTTGACCAATCGCTTATCACTCAGGGTGAAACCACAAGAGCAACATATCAACCTTGTGTTCGTATTATCCAACTAGCCCGGGTCCTATAACAAGAAACATCCTGTCTTTCTCCAAGTAGTCCATGTCCCACAACAAGAAGGATGTTATCCATCTCACCAGGAGGAATTAATAGAAGGATTATTACTAACTAGAAATTTTAGTTGTCCTACTCTAGTTTGGGTGTCAACATGGCTGTCCTGAGGGCCTGTTTGGATACTACCCTGGTCAAAATTGCCTGGATCGGACTCCTGCCTGAAGGTTGCCTGGACTTTATTTGGTTGGAACCCTGGCCATCCTTGCCTGGTGGGAGCTGCCTGTACAGGTTGCCGAGCGCCAGGCGTAAGAAAACGAGCGCCTGGGCCTCCAACGGAGTTGCCTGGATTTAATCAGCGACTAAACAATCTTTTATCCTTTTCCCTCCTCACTTTCCCCTTTCTTCTCTCCCGTAGCCAGAACTCTCTTCCCCTCTTCATATTATCCTCCCGTACGGTATTCATCTAGAGCGGGCCAAAAATCAATAAAGATGGTCCTTTTCCCTTGCAGCATGGTCCTTCATATTAGGCTTACTTTTAGCATGTCCGTGCTGTTATCCTATCAATGGAAGTACCTTCTATTATTACATTTTAGATACCTTTTGGAAAAATTAGTCCTCTTGACATCTAATAAATTTACTAAAATAGTAAGGAATCTAACAATTCTTGTACAAAATGATAGACATGTAAAAAAAACTTATTTCTACTTCTATTTCTATATTCTTTGGCGGAAACGGGAGCGGGTTCGGAAAATACGGGTTCGAAAACAGAATCGGGATATACGGATGTTCGGAAATGAACGGATACGGCCGTAAATTCATCAGAAACGGTCGGAAGCCGGAAATTAAACCGGAATACCGCAAATCTTTATACTCACAAACACAATCACATACAATGACCTTGATAATGTAACATGTGTAGGAGAGAATATTTCGACAGCGACATGGATATATTTTTCACAAATCACAGCTATGCCTCATCATCCATGTTATCGGAATCACTTTCGTTCTTATCTTTTTATATATATAGATATATTTGCTGAAAATAAATTAGCACTTAATATTCACACCATTGCGAAGAGCTCCTACGGAAAAATTCCTGATTCAAATCCGGAAAAATTCCAACCAAATACGGAATTCCAAAAATATGGACGGAAAAACATTATTTCTACTCCCGATCCAATTCCGAGAAACTCCGTTCCCGATTTCGTACCGTTTCCGAACTTTTTCGAAAATACGGAAACGGACGAGTCACATATAGAAAAATGATCGGTTCAGAATAGGAAAACTTCTGTCCGTTTTCATCCCTACTGATAGGGTCTGTTTCTGTTGCACCCCATGTACAGTATGGCTACTCTCTCCGTCCCTAAATAATTGTTGTTTTCGCTTTCCGAGAAATATCTTTAACTAAATATATATTAAAAAATATTAAAAACTATCATACATATAATTAGTATCATTGGAAATATCTTTAAATCTATTTTTTTAACAAAATTATTTGGAGATACAAATGTTGCATGCATTTGCTATAAATCAAGTCAAACTTGTGGTACGGAAACCGAAAACGACAATTAAAAAGGGACGGAGGGAGTACTTGCTAATTCGGTGCTGCCAAAAAGTTGATAGTCACAATAACAAAGGCTTCAGATATTTGGTTTATTTATTCTCATAATGTAAAATGCTACATATGTCAACAACTACTTTAGCAATGAAATGGTTATATATATATACATGAAAGTAATCTTGTCACTTGTATAAAATGGTGAGTGTACACAGGCAAGCACAACCAAACGATGCCTGGCTTCTTTACCACTCAGACTGCCTTTGAGGGCATCAACCAAACAACATAGCATATTTTAGCTTTGCCTGGTCAGGCATTTTTGCAAGTGAAGACAGGCAGCTCCCAGGCAGGTGAATAACCCAGGCAACTAGCCCAGGGTTCTATCCAAACTAGCCCTGAGTGTGGTCTTTTGTGCTACTACGTATGTCTAATTGCTGGGGTATTGATATGGCTGTGTTGATTGTGGTATTTTGTGAACTCCATGTGTATAATTTTTGTTACCAACTTTCAACACTTGGTTGTATGCAACGTACTGACTTGATTGAGATTGCAACCATATTTTGTTAATATCACTAAGTTTTGTTTATATGTTGCTGAGATGTCGTGTTTGTATTATTTTAATTGTAGATATCTAAAACAGATTCTTTTAATGGTAGATATTCTAATAAAGATGCGTTCTTTTGATCGTAAGGATAAGGATCCAATTTTGCCTATCATATAACCACACGCCGGCCCACGGAGAGAACAAATGTGTCTTCCTTTCCTTTCCCAGTCCGGCCCACGGCCACAAGGCCCACAGCACCACTCAGATTTGCAAATCAGCAGTGACTCTCCCGACGCTTCTCTTCTCATGTTTCACGAACGGCACCAAACCCTACTTCCCATCCGTCCATAACCCTGCTCCGTGCTCCCTTGGCTCTGGCAGCAAACCCTTCGAATCGAAAGCTCGAAAGATCCCGCCGCGCAGCAGCCACCTCTTCTCTCCGCTCCCAATCTTATCGAAGTCGCCGCTGCCTCTACTTCACCATGGCACTTCACGCCCCGGTCCTCGTGCTCAGTAAGCGGCCCCTATCCGCCCCCTCTGGCGTGCGCGCCGTCATTTTATCGCCCGTGATGTATCGATCACGATTTGATGTTTTCTCACTTCTGGGTCCTTGATTTATGCCGTTTCTTGTGTTGTTTGTGTCGGAATCTGCTCGATCCCGTCTTTGGAACCCGCGATTTGCTTTGTTTTGATTTTCAGGGCTCAGTCCTGTCTGATCCGTTCTCCTCCCTTTTGTGTTTCTGTGAAATTTGTCTGAACCTGTTTTGATTTGTGGTTTGGTCTGAGCAGAGGACTCGCTGAAGCGGGAGTCTGGCGCGAAGGTTCACCAAGCCAACATCCAGGCGGCCAAGGTGCGGGTTTCTCAAGCTTTGTTTCATTCTCTTTAGTTGCTCCTTGGCCTCGAAAAATGCAGTAGAATGTAGTTCGATTAATTCAGCGGTACTGTGGAACAGTACGTTTTGTAGTTGAACCATTGATATGCTCATGTTGCGCAAATTGTTTTTGATGAAGGCCGCAGTTAGCCATTTGACTGTATTGTGTACTTCACTGCTCAATAATCTTCCATTGTTAATATTTTCTTCACAGGCTGTTGCTGACATCATTCGCACTACATTGGGTCCCAGATCGATGCTGAAAATGCTTCTGGATGCTGGTGGAGGTATGCCAAAGGCTTGCTTGTAGTCTATGTGTTGCATTGTTGGACAAAAGTTAATATAAACCATTTTGTGTTGAATATCTTTGATGTCTGGTAACAAAAGATGAATTTTGCATACTTGATTTTGTGGTGTGTTAGGCTTAACGACTCGTCCTGTTATGCTTGTGTGCAAATATTATATTAAGCTGCTGGTGTTGCCTCTATGATTCGTGATATCGCCAATGTTTCCGTTTACAGTTCTATTAGAATATTTTTGACTACATATGCTTAATGATGATAGTATCGGCTGTGCGAACTTTGCTAGATTCCTTTCACTAAATACTTCAGGTTTACTGATAATATTGATGTAAGATCAACATACATTATTTGTTGGTTAATGCATATTTGACTGTGAAATGGTTTACATAGTAACACATGAGGATGCATATCCCTACAACAATGCTTGTATAGCAGTGACTATTTAATAGGAATTAAACGTGTCAATACTATGGTGTAATATTTATTTACCCCCTTTTCAGTTGCCACTGAACACTGATCTCCTTTATGTGAGAAAGAACATCAATTGCACTATTGGTTATTGCATCACAATCATGTATGTATTGCCTCTTTTGAGTGTCTACAGTGTTTTATTATGTTTCATCTACTTTTGTTCAGGTATTGTGGTTACTAATGATGGTAATGCTATTTTGAGGGAAATAGACATCGCACACCCTGCTGCCAAGGTAAGCCAAATTATGTTGGTTGCTCATCTGTGAAAGCCTGCTGATGAAATTATCAGTCAACCGTCACCTATTTTTTTTTTCTGTACAATGGATGAATTTGTGTTGTGAGGCCCATGTATATATCTAATTGTATTTGTGTGCTAATGTGCAGTCTATGATTCATGTTGTGAGTCCCATGTACCTAATTGTGGTTGTGTGTTAATGCGCAGTCTATGATTGAACTAAGTCGTACACAAGATGAAGAAGTTGGTGATGGCACTACATCTGTCATTGTTCTAGGTATGCATAGTTTTTGTGACATTTGTTTTGGGGAAGTTGATGGCTATGATGAACAACAGCATTGCAATTTAATGATTTATTTGCACCAAACTAAAGCAGTGCTATTGATAGTATCATCTAATTACGGTGCAACTGTCGAATCTGTTTCTAGTTGAGCTAAGCAGTTGGCTAACCAATATTTCTCATAAGCATGTTAACAACAATGGACTTGCTGTGCAAATTGATGCCTACTGATAAAATTCTAGATAATCTCTACCATGTTTGTTGAGGCGTTGCATAGGTGTCCAGGCACCCCTGGTGCTGGGTGTCACAGGATGCCAAGTGTTTTTTTTTGTCTCGAGGCCAGCCCCATTTCCATTAATCATCTAACGGAATTATGATGTTTGTGACCAAACCAGTATAAGGGTGAGGGGAAACAGACCATGAGACACTAGAATGACAGTATCTGTTTCAGACCATCGTTTTAGCAAGATGGATAGCGAGGCATAAATGACTAGTTTCAGACCCTATTGGGATGTGTTTGGTTGGAGAGCGAGGTAGAATGGGATGGCTCTGCTCCTGATCTGAGGACCGGATGATTCCATCTAGTGTTTGGCTGGAAGAATGGAGTGATTCTATTTCGGTGTTTGGTTGAAGGGATGGAATTATTGAGATATTGGATCAGCTAACACCGTTAAATGTAGGGCCCACATGTCATACAGGCATATACTTCTTCCTCCGCTCGCGCAGCCATCCCCGTCGATGCCTGCCTGCCTCCACGTGCTCGCTCGCTGGCCCCAGGCCACGCACGCTAGCTTGCCGGATCCGCTCCACCGGCCGAGCGCTCGCGGTCCTAGGCCAGACGCCGCTGCCGCCGGATCTGCTCTCCCTTGCCCTCCGCTCGCCGGCCCCAGCCACGGCTCCGCTTGCCAGTGCGATGCCCGCACCGAGCCCTCTGAGGAAGACGAGTAGAGACGCCGTGAGCACCGTTCATTTGGGACGAGCGCGTTCGGTCGTTTTTCTGGAGTGAGTTCGTCCTGGAATCTCAACGAATATTCCTCTCTGAGAACCGCTCCATCCTCCTGCTCTTGAACCAAACAGCGTCAAGGACAGAGCCGCTCCATCCTATTCTCACCCATTCCACCAACCAAACACACTTTTGATGCCACAAGGTTTTAGTTGCGCCATATGGCTTAGGCATCACCTAGAAGGTGCCTAGGCATCAAGGCATAGCCCCAGTGCTACAGGATGCTACAACACCTAAAAAACGATGATCTCTATGATCACATTTGATATATTGATTCTAGTTAAGTGGTGGTACATTCTTAAGGATTTCCATAAGATCAGATATTTCCTTTACAGCACCAACTTAGACAAACATATCTTTATTTTTACCCTCTTATTAGTTCACAATACACCTTTCATTTCTTTTCTAGCTGGAGAGATGCTACATGTTGCACAGGCATTCATTGACAAGAACTACCATCCTACTGTTATTTGCCGAGGTAAGCTTCCTTGGTTCTCAGTACTGCAGTTTACTAGGGTAATACCTGACTTTTTTTTCTTGATCTCAAGTCTTCTGACACTTATATTTTTCTCATCTTCAGCATACACCAAAGCGCTTGATGATGCTATTGTTGTACTTGACAAAATTGCAATGCCTGTTGATGTGAATGATCGTAAGTTTACAGTGAACATATATTTTGTGCTGGATCCTGGGCTCCTGGCACTTCACATTTGTGCTCAAAGGAATTAGGGTCTTTCCTCTTGCATACACTATGTGTTAAAAAGTTAGACTGATGTCACCAAATATACCATTAATGCAGGTGGGGCAATGCTAGTCCTTGTGAAGAGCTCCATTGGTACAAAATTCACTGGCCAGTTTGGTGATCTTATTGCTGTAAGCATCTTTCTTCTATGTGGAACTTCAACAATTCCCTCCAGATTATCGTTCACTTTGGCTTTGTTTTAAGTCAAACTTCTTTTACTTTGACCAAGTTAAAAAAAACAGCCCATCCTCTACAACATCAAATTAGTATCATTAAATTCTCCGCAGAATATGTTTTGATAGTGTACTACCTTCGTACTCATAAAAAAGTCGTTCAGGACAGTGACACGGTCTCCAAAACACAATTTTAACGTCTTGTTTTTATAAAAAAATATTTATGAAAAGCGATATATGTATACTTTTATGAAAGTATTTTTCAAGACAAATCTATTCATATAATTTTTACATTTGCAAACTCAACAACTAAAAAGTTATTGATGATTTATATTCCTAATGTTTGACCTAAATCTTGTCCAAAACGACTTCCTTTACGAGTATGGAGGGAGTATTTATTTTAACTTGTGGATGGTAATGTATTTTTCTAAAAACTTGTTCGAAGTTAGAGAAATTTGACCTAGGACGATGCCAAAATGATGAAATAATTTTGAACCAGGAGCAATGTTTTCCAGTCGTCCAGTCGAACCTAGTTGCCATGGGATTCTAGGGTGATCAATCGGATGACTTGTACAAGTCGGCAGTACCCCTAGTCAGTCACCAGGGATCGACTAGGACGATAATCTCGATTAATCGGACGACCAGAAAACATTGACTGGGAGGTGTACCAACCTATCCAACCTTGGATTTTACTTATTTGATAACTCATGTTGCTGTATTCAGGACCTTGCTATTGATGCTACTACAACAGCAGGCGTTGACCTTGGTCAGGGTATGCGTGAAGTTGATATAAAGAAATACATTAAAGTTGAAAAGGTTCCTGGTGGTCAGTTGGAGGATTCTAGAGTCCTCAAAGGAGTTATGATTAATAAGGATGTTGTGGCTCCTGGAAAAATGAGGAGAAAGATAGTTAACCCCCGTATCATCTTGTTGGACTGCCCTGTTGAGTATAAGAAAGGAGAAAATCAGACCAATGCTGAGTTGATGAAGGAAGAAGATTGGTAAGAGATGTCCATGTGCCACAATGATCTTACTGAGATGCAATGCATGCGTAGTTTTAAAGTAACTTGGTAGAATTCTAAGGTATATTATGTGGCAAACTTTATTGCAGGCAGGTTCTGCTAGAGATGGAGGAAGAATACATAAAGAATCTGTGCGCTCAAATTCTAAAATTCAAGCCTGATTTAGTCATCACTGAGAAAGGGCTCAGCGATCTCGCTATCCATTATTTGAGCAAGGCTGGTGTTAGTGCAATCCGTAGACTTAGGAAAACTGACAACAACAGGATTGCTAAAGCTTGTGGAGCAGTTATAGTGAACAGGCCTGAGGAGCTCCAAGAATCTGATGTGGGAACAGGAGCTGGCCTGTTTGAGGTCAAGAAGATAGGTGATGAGTTCTTTGCCTTTATTGTTGACTGTAAGGATCCCAAGGCATGTACTGTTCTGTTGAGGGGAGCAAGCAAGGATGTATTGAATGAAGTTGAGAGAAACCTGCAGGTATTTCTTCCTCCCCATTTCCATGTATCTGTACTCCTTGCAAAAATAATTTTAGAAACCTCTCTTTTATTAGTTGGCAGGCACAATATGTCTCAGCCAGCCATTCACTGCAAATTTGAATTCAGCATTTTGTTTCATTGATGGCCAAGTAGAATCCTTTGACCCTCTAAGCAACCTCCATTGTCTGATTAGCATTGGATCTTTGGTCCCCTCATCTTTTAATTTCCCACATTAACTCTTTTACTGTAACTATATATACAAACATTATATTTTTATTAGGAATTACATGGAACCCAACTACTGTAATGAACACTCATTTCATTCAAAGCATGTCCAAGTTTAGGCTAAGATAATGGTCTGTGTACATTTTCAATGCAGGATGCCATGTCCGTTGCAAGAAACATTTTGAAAAATCCAAAACTCCTTCCTGGAGGTGGTGCTACAGAGCTGACTGTATCAGCAACACTAAAGCAAAAGAGTTCTTCGGTTGAAGGTGTGGAAAAGGTATTGTTTTGCTACTGTTGATTACCTGTATTGGATATTAACGGTCGTTTAAGCTATATTATTAGGATGTTATTGTGCTGAATGGATTATTGCACCATTCTTTGATGTTCAATTCCTGATTGATTTTGTTTTTTGTTTATGTCAGTGGCCCTATGAAGCTGCTGCTCTAGCATTTGAGGCAATTCCAAGGACTTTGGCCCAAAATTGCGGTTTGAATGTTATTAGGATAATGACGCAACTTCAGGGAAAGGTAATAATCCAAAAACTCTTTTTATGTTCCTGTGAAATTGTCCCTGTATGGAAGTGGTACATGTCTTCTATCAGAAGCACCATAAACTTGGCATTTAGGAAAGGTTGAGATAGAGGGCGTTGTGGGTTCTTCCTAGTGCAGAAATTCAATTAAAACTGCACCTTGAAAATGCTTGGGAACTTATTGAAGCATCTACATGCAAATTTATCTTGAACACTATTTTGAAAATAATGCACTGGGACCCTGTTTATCAGGGGAGGAGCCAGAAATTATTCATGAGGGGGACCAAGTGGTAATAATTAAACTTTTGAAGGTGCAAAATAAAAAAATCACCAAATTACCTGATGAATTTTTGTGTTCCTAAGAGGGGTGCCCCTTGCATAGGGGGTATTTTTGGTCGCTGCAGCCCCTCCACTCCCTACCCTCTTTGCATATGGGTGATTCTGATGTAATTCCATGTGATTTAGTTTGTTATCCTAAGTTCCTAGAATTATACTCTTCCAGACAGGGCCCTTAAAATCCGAGTTAGGAGAACATAGGCTTCTAATATGATTGATTATTATTAGAAAACATAGCTACTTTACATTGATCACATGAATGTTTTTTTTTTCCTTGCGTCAGCATGCTAATGGTGAAAATGCGTGGGTTGGCATTGATGGAAGGAGTGGTGATATAGTTGATATGAAAGAGCGAAAGGTATTTCTCGTTATTTGCACGCATTGAAGTTTGACCAATGTTTGTTTGCATGTCTAAACACCACAATGTTGTCCATTTTAGATCTGGGATTCCTACAGCGTTAAAGCACAGACGTTCAAGACAGCAATTGAGGCTGCTTGCATGCTTTTGAGGATTGATGACATTGTCAGTGGTATCAAGAAGAAGCAGGCTCCTGGAGCCTCAGCTCCAAAGCAACCCCAAATTGAAACTGAGGGCGATGCTGATAATGAGCAGATGATTCCAGAGTAGTGGCTGTGATGAACCTGCACTGTCAAAGTTATTTACTAGTGCCAGCATAGCACTTTGAGCGGAGTTCATTTTTTTTGAGTGTTAGTGGTTAGCCTTAGCTTAAAAGATGTACCTGGTTTTATATAGTTTGATGAGTGGTCCGAGGGTTTTGGGATCCAAGGTTTTGTAGTGTGGTTTCTCCTCATTTTGCTCTGGACTGATGGACGACAAACACGCAGTGAAACTAGTCTTTTTATGGCTAATAACTTTGCCTGTTGTACAAATCTACTCTGTACATGGTAATGCTGTTGTTTCTCATGATCAGAACTGAGTCTTAATGCTCTGCTGAGGGCCAGTTTGGTAGAGTTCCATCTGATTCTGATTATCTATAGAAACTGATTCTTTGAGAGAAGTGATTCTATGGCTGAAAGTGATTCTCTTTGATTCTTTTGCATAAACCCTTAAAATCAGCATGGAGAATCACTCCATAGAATCAGGGGAAGCTACTTTTTTCAGCTCTCAGCCTCTTAGTTCATTTCAGAGAATTACTTCACGGAATCAACAGAGAATCACTTATCTCTAAGCTGTTTGGTAGAGCTCCTGCTGGATTCAGTAGAGAATCACTCTGGGAGCTAGTCTTACCATTACAACTTCGGCAGACTGATAGACGGCACCTGACTCACGTAAAACTTCGTCGCTGGCAATTATTGATTGGGTCGAGTATAGGGCTTTTTTTTGAACGGTAAAAGATATTTATTACTAGTTATAAATAGAGTTTAGAGACGGGCTGGAACACTTGTGCAGAATAGGGACAAGAGATCCTAACGTTTGGTTCGCTTGTCTAGTTGGAAAAACTTTTCTACTCCTCCCTCCATCCCAAATTATTGCATTTCAAAAGTCTTGGAGAGTCAAAGTTTTTCAACTTTAACTAAAATTATAGAGAGAAACACAAAGATTTATAACATCAAATATGTATATTATGAAAATATAACTAGAATCTAATTGTACTTAGTTGGTATCATAAATATTATTATATTATTATATAAATTTGGTCAAAGTCGAAAAACTTTGACTCTCCAACATTTTTGGAATGTCTTATAATTCAGGATGGAGACAACCCTTTAACAATTTTGGAAATCATTCGCTGGTTACGTAGTACCCAGGAAAAGCTGAGATAAAAACGATACTTGATACTTATTTATTTTTGCACAAATACCCAATAGTGAAAAGGAGCAACTACTTCAAATTTACTCCCTCCATGAAAGAAAACGTACAATTCTAGCACAGTACCATATTTCAGTATATATCATATTTGACCAATTATAGATTAAAAACTATAAATATTTACAACATCAAATAGATATCATTAGATTAGTTATGAAATATATTTTCTTAATAAATTAATTTAGATTCATGAATATAAATATTATTTACTTAAAACTTGGTCAAACGTCAACACCTTTATCTGACATGCAACTCATAATTATATGTTTTTCTAGATAGAGAGAGTACTTTTTTTTTACAATTTTTGTGTAAGCTTCTAATTATACTACAAAATCTAGTGTTTTCGAAGTAGTCGAGGACAGGTACTTGAAAACTCGGTAAATAGTTTTTTCCTTCTCATTTCATGTGATTGCTCTAAGTCTCAAGGCGTGATTGGTTCTCGTTTGGAGCGGACATGTCCCGTATCTCAGAGCCAGGCTCAGGCCAGCCTGGTCCTATTCATGCACCCACAACGTGATTGGTTGATTGGTCTTGTGCATGCAGGCTCACATGAGCTTTTGTTTAGTTAGCAGTAGTACCGTCTCCACGAAGAGAGAGGCAGCCAGAAAATCAGCACCAGAGACATGCGCATGCACGACACGGGCCTGGCTCCAAAGAAACGAAGTCTCCCTGCATTCCTACTCAGCCTGGCTCGTTGACGCCTCGTGCACGTGGCTGGCCTAGCCCGAGCACCAGAACAACGTACCAATCACGCGAATCCTGCATGCGATGAGCCATGTAGCAGTTGAAGCAGCTTACCGATCACGCCCTAAGGTTGAGTTTGGTTGGAAAAATAAGGTGGACTCGAATGAGTTGATGTATCACCATCACTATCTCATTTCTCGTAGGTCAATAATTAGAGCCTGTTTGAATTACGGTCTCCCATATGAGCTCGTGCCTGGGCAGCAATCCTGGACCCAAGCACTCGAAATCAAACGCCTGAGAGCCGCGCTCGTGCAGGTAGGTTTATCAGGCTTCAATCTAAACACAACTTTAGTATATGCATGATGAATGAGTTGGTGGATCCATCAAAATCTATAAGATGAACTCATAGTGTATCACGTCATGAAGCATAGATTGATTTCACGGACCACACTGATGCATTCAAGAGCACTCTTGATTGAATCAGACTAATGCAGGCGTAAAACCAAATTGAAAATAAGACAAAAACATTTTTAATAAAGCCCCTCGTCTCTCTCAACTATTTGATCCACACCCACTTGAAACCGAAGCCCAAACCCACGCGAAGAACCCAAGCAAGCGTCCCCACCGGTCCTCCCCGAATTCCCCAAGCAGCCATGCCCGACTCTGCCGATCCCCTCCCCACGCAACCCTCGCCGGATCCGGACATGCCGCCGCGGAAGCCCCTCCCTGGCGGCAGTGGCGGCAAGCTCAAGAAGCCCCTCACCGACAAGCAGCGCGCTGCCGCGGAGCAGCGCCTGTCCCACCTCCGCGCCCACCTCATCCTCCGCTCCCTCGAGTCCCCCGCTGCCGGGGCCCGTGCCCTACCGCCGCCGCAGGAGGCAGCGCTCGATGCCCTAGGCCTGCTCAATTTCTTCCGCCTCGACTTGCAATCCGACGCCCCGCGCCCGGACCTCGTCGCCCCGCTCGTCGCCTACTACGACCCGGCCTGCAAGCGCAGCTTCGTCCGCGGCATCCGTGTCGCCGTCTCGCGCCACGATCTCACCCGCGCGCTCTGCCTACCCCCGAAGCCGGCCTCCGCGGCGGTGGCCCCAGCCAACGTCGACCCCGCAGCGGTGGTCTCTGCCGTTATGCAGCTCCTGCAGGATTACGTCATGCTCCCGTTCCAGGGGGACGACATGTGCATACTGCCGCAGGAGGTGGCCGCCGCGGAGCAGGCGGTCAGGGAGGGGGCGGCGCATAGGGTTGACTGGGGGGGCCTGATCTGGGGCCTCGTCGAGAAGGAGATGCTCGAGCTGCCCAAGAGGGAAGACGGGGTGTGCTACTACGGGCCCCATCTACAGAGGCTCATTTATGCCCAAAAGCCACATCTGTTAGAGCTGGTGGAGGAAGGGCCTGTTCCAGAGGCTTCTGCTGATGTGGAGATGGAGGAGGATGGTGATGTGGATGTGAAAAGCAAGAGTTTGGTGGAGCTGGAGCCGGGGGATGGCGACGCCGATAACGATGTGAGTAGCAAGAGCTTGGAGGAGTCGGAATTGGGGAATGCTGGTGCAAGGGATGATGGTTTGGACAAGTTGGAGTTGGGGGATGCTGTTACAAGGAACAAGGTCATGGAGGAGTTGGGTTTAGGGGATGCAGATGCTAGGAACAACAGTATAGAGGGACTAGAGGTGGTTGAGGAAGATGCAAGGAGCAAGAGCTTGAATGAATGTGAGGCTGTGGATGTGGATCCGGATACCTTGGAAAACAATATAGATGAAATGGAGACGGTCAATGAAGATGCTAGGAGCAAAAGCTTGAATGAATCTGAGGCTGTGGATGTCGATCTGGATGCCATGGACAACAATATAGATGAAATGGAGACAGTCAATGAAGATGCAAGGACCAAGAGCTTGGATGAATCTGAGGCTGTGCATGTGGATCCAGATGCCATGGACAACAATATAGATGACATGGAGACAGTCAATGAAGACGCAAGGACCAAGGGCTTGGATGAATCTGAGGCTGTGGATGCCATAAACAACAATATAGTCGAATTGGATGCGGTCAATGAGGACGCTAGGAGCAAGAGCTTGAATGATGAATCAGAGCCGGTGGAAGACGATGTTAAGGGTCAATGCTTCGATGACATGAACACCGTGGATGAGCACGTCAATGACACAAACACGGATGGGTTATGTTTGGGATTTGTGACTGTTGAAGCTGTACCTGCTGTACCTGAGGCAAGGCTTGACAATAATGAGGAAATGGTAGAGGAAGCACCAGCGGGGGGTAATGATGCGCCAGACGGTGATGATGTGGCAGTGCGTACAGATGTGGATGGTGAAGAACCCTCGGTGGAGGCAGTAGATGTAACACAGGAGGTAGTGGCTGTTGCAGAGGAGTTGGGGGATGAGGAGGCTGAAGGGGATGAAGAGAAGGATGCAATGGGATTGAGCTTAGGGTTTAACTCTACCAATGGTTATGGTGCTATGGATGTGGAAGAGGAAACTAATGTTGAGAATTTGGATGAGGATGAGAGTGACAGTGGCAATGAAGAGGCAGAGGAATCAGAGGATGATGCATTTGATGTTAATGATGGAGAGGACATGAATTGGAGAATTGGGGATGGCCAGGGGGATGAGGAAATGGCACATTCCTTACAACGCTGTAACACATTTGGGGGCATGGAGTTTGAGAACCTGAATAAAGTGGAGGCTGAGATTAGGGATGAGTTAAGGTTTGATGATTTCCCTGCGAGGGCATCTTTGGAAAGGATGACATCATCAAACCTCCTCCAAGCTATGAACTCAATTCCCTCATCATACAATGTAGCAGAGAATGTGCATGATATGCCTTCTGGGGATTTCTTGGCTATGGGGGCTGATGCACATAAGAGTGGAGTGGACCTGGGACCAGGGAGCTCATATTTATTTGGGAATAATGGTAAGAGGAATATTGATGATATTGATGGGTACAATGGCAATATGCAGTTGCAAGAGGAGTTTCCTCAGTCTAATCAGCAGAAGAGGATGCGCCATAGTAACAGTAGCAACATATCACCTGGATCAGGCTTTTTCAATGCAAGCTTTTCGGTACCTATACAGAACTTGATGGTTGAGGCAAGCAGGCTCTATGAGCAGAATGAGCAAAAACTTCAGAATTTGCAATTTGAGAAACAACATTGGTCTGACATGCTGCAGCAGAAGGAAGCCACTATCCAATCCCTAAACTCAGCTCGGTTTGAGCAGCAGAATAAGTATCAAGCGGAGCTTAGACGCTTCGAGCATGATCTGAATGTTATGGCTCAGTTGGTTACTACCTACAAAAAAGCTTTGAAACAGACCCGGGCTTCTTTTGATGAGTACAGGAAGAAGTTCCCTTGCAGTGTTCCTCTTTATGGTGATGTTGCTGGTGGCGGCGGTCTTGTTCTTAGTGTGAGGGAGTTGGAGAAGAGGCGGTGTGAGGAGGAGCAGAAAAAAATTGCCATGGTAAATGGTATGATTGAAAGATTCCAGTACAAATGGTTCTCAAAGCTTGATGAGTGGAGACTTTCTGTCAACTCACTGTGGAGCAGAATGGAAGGACTCTATAACGAAATTGAGCTTCTCAAGGAAAGCAGAAGAGCAAAATTTGCTACCCCAGCTACAGAGGAATCTACCCTAGCCCCAGCTACAGAGGAATCTACCCCAGCTACAGAAGAATCTATCCCAGCTACAGAGGAATGAGTTCTCTGACAGTAAGAGGTATGTGGATTAGTATAGAAGTAGTAGTCTCTTGTATAAGTGAACAAATGAATTGTCTAGACTCTAGAGAAAGATGCACATTGCATGTGTAAAATTGGATGCTAAATTGAACTTTGAAGCCTTTTGCTACTACTTTTGAGCACTGCTCTCCTTTGTACTTGAGAAAAAGAAACTTTTTTTTTTTTAAAAAAAAAAACTACTTTTGAGCACTTGCTTAAACTACATGAAAACACTAGGACAGAAACAAAAGGACCTGCTTTACCATGCATTATTCACTACTTGCCTTCATTTAGTATAAATATTTCCAGTTGAACTGCTACAACCCATAATCATAAGACAGATGTTCTGTCCTTTTGTTTTGGCTTGTAAGCAGCTATCTTCGGTAAATATTGTTGAGTTTGTTGTCAGGTCTACAGATCAACTTGGCTGGGTGGATGTTTTGCTATAATAATTTACAATTAATTATTTGCAGAAAAAAAGATAAAAATCACAATGAGCTGTTTGAAAAGTTTCTAGATGGTATCGCTGAGTGTGCTCTTAGGGTGTGTTTGGTTTGAGGAATGAGGTGGTCCATCATCTTGTCAGTCACTTTTTCTATTTGGTTGGTGGAATGGAATGAGTTGATGCATTATCACCTGATTCCTCATAAGCCAATAATTAGTATATGCATGATGAATGAGTTGATTCCAGCAAAATTCATGGGATGAACATGTATCACCTCATGAAGCATGGGGTGACTCAACAAACCAAACACCCCATTAGTTTCCAAGTGACTATGGTTTGATGAGCATCTTTTGAGTCCATTGATAAATTGCTGTAGCTATCAAAATTAAGTATTGCTCTCTCTGTCCAGTTTATATGGCATTTCACGTAGGTTAAGAGTCAAACTCTATAATCTTTCACTAATAATTTGGCTAACAACTTTTAACTACTGTAATACTGGTATGAGCTCTAGCTCTAGCCCTGCGGGAGGATGGACGGAGGTTGTAGGAGTGCTGGACGGGAGGTCGAGGGCGGAGAGCTCGCGGCAATCGGCGCGGCGGCGTCGTGGCGTGCGTGAACAGGAGAAGAGAGGCGAGGCGATTAGGTCTCCCGGCTCCCTTCAGGAAGCCGGAAACAAATAATGTTTCTGCTTATCCTCAATAATTCTTGATTACAAGTATTTATGCTAATGAATAACCTTTTGCTAATTAACCCCTCGAAGTAAAGCTAATAATAGAAGATAAATCCCGCAATAAATAAATAGGCCGTATTAGCCACTAACGGGCCGACGTCTGGCGTACTGCTGACCGGTCATAACATCTCTCCCCGCCTCGGCAAACAGCTCGTCCTCGAGCTGGACATCGGGGTAGAGGGTCGAGGGTCTTGAAGTCCTGGAGAGGCTCCCATGTCGCATCATCCTCCGAGAGACCCTGCCATTTGACAAGGAGGTGCCAATCACCACGACGGAGCTGGGCACGCAGCACGCGCTCGGGGGCCGGCAGCAGGCGCCCATCCTGCACTGGTGGTAGTGCTGCCGGGGCCGTCGGTGAAGCGCCAGTGTAGTTGTAAGGCTTCAGCAGCCCCACATGGAAAACATCATGCATGCGCGCCCCGGCTGGAAGTTGGAGGCGGTACGCCACCGGCCCGATGTGCTCGACGATCTGGAACGACCCGACGTAGCGCGGGCGCAGCTTGCCCTTCGACAGCGAGGCAAGGGCATGGGTGGGTCGGTGCAGCAGACGAAGAAGCACCCATGCCCCTACGACAAACTCCACCGTGCGATGGTGCTCATCATAGTGCCGCTTGGCGTACTGCTGTGCCTGAAGAAGACGCTCGCGAACCTCTTCCAGGAACGCGTCACGATCCCGCAGCAGGGCGTCCACCGCCTCCGTCTGGGCGGCCCCCTCCTGGTGCGGTAGAAGGGAGGGTGGGGGGCGACCATACACCACCTCGAACGGCGTAGCCCGGAGCGCTGTGTGGTATGAAGTGTTGTAGCAGTACTCCGCCCACGAGAGCCAGTCAACCCACGAGCGCGACTGATCACCGGTCGCACACCGCAAGTACATTGCGAGGACCTTGTTGACAACCTCTGACTGGCCGGTGGAACGTCGTACTGAGCCGAAGCTTCACACCTGCACACTTGAAGAGATCACGCCACATGTTGCTGGTGAAGACCGGGTCGCGGTCGCTGACGATGGACGTGGGAAAGCCGTGCAGGCGCACAATCCTGTCGAAGAAGGCACGAGCAACTGTTGCGGCAGTGTAGGGGTGGCTGAGGGCGATGAAGTGGGCATACTTAGAGAAGCGATCCACCACCATAAGAATGACAGACTTGCCGTGCACCTTCGGGAGGCCTTCAATGAAGTCCATGGCAATATCCGCCCACACCTGAGACGGAACGTCCTAGGGCTGAAGGAGGCCTGCCGGCTGTGTGGTCGACGTCTTGTTGCGCTGACAGACGTCGGAAGATCGAACGAAGTCTTGCATGAGCTGACGATCACCAGGGACGATCACCAGGGATGTAGAAGTCACCGCGGAGACGCACAAGGGTTTTCTGGACCCCCTCGTGCCCAGTCGAGTGCGCAAGAGCCACCACTTGCTGACGCAGGTCGTCGACGGCCGGTACATAGATGCGCTTGCCGTGGAGGAGGAAACCGTCCGCGATTGCCCATGGCACATCCAGGGAGGCGGCAGCCAGTTGCTGCAGCAGGCCGCGTGCGACCGGGTCGGCCGCGGTGGCCCGTCAGATGTCGGTGAAGAGGTCGAAGGATGGCCCGAACAGAGCGCACAACGCTGCCTCCTCGTCGCGGCGGGAAAGTGCATTGGCCGCCGAGTTGAGCCGCCCGGGGCGGTACTCGATGGTGAAGTCGAACCCGAACAGCTTGCTGGGCCACTGGTGTTGGGGCACAGTGGACAGCCGTTGGTCCAGGAGGAACTTCAAGCTGTAGTGGTCGGTGCGAACGAGGAAGCGACGCCTCCACAAGTACGGGCGCCAATGTCGGACTGCTTGGACCAGCCCAATGAGCTCGCGCTCGTACGCCGCCAGCTTGACATGGCGGGCGACGAATGACCGACTGAAGAAGGCCAAGGGGCTGCCCCTGGTGAAGAACGGCTCCAAAGCCAGCGCTAGAGGCATCGCAGTCGACCACGAAGTGCCGCTCGAAGTCAGGCATCTGGAGGACCGGCGCCGAAGATAGCGCCCGCTTGAGGGCAGCAAAGGCCTCGTCCGCCTCTGCTGTCCAGGCGAAGGCCTCCTTCCGAAGGAGGCGCGTGAGGGGCAGCGCAATGGAGCCAAAATTGCGGATGAACTTTCTGTAGTAGCCGGCGAGCCCCAAGAAGCCACGCACACCCCGTGGCGAACGCGACACCGGCCAAGAGGCGACCGCAGACACCTTGTCGCTGTCCATAGCGACGCCGTCGGCAGAGATGATGTGGCCGAGATAGGCGACGGAGTGGGCCCCGAAAGAGCACTTCGACCTCTTAAGGAAGAGACCGTGTGCTCGCAGGGCGGTGAAGACCAGGCCGACGTGCTGAAGGTGCTCGGACCACGACGAGCTGTAAATGAGAATGTCGTCGAAGAAAACCAGCACAAACCTACGGAGAAAGGGGTGGAGCACATCGTTCAACAATGCCTGGAACTTCGCCGGGGCGTTGGAGAGCCCAAACGGCATCACGAGAAACTCGAAGGTCGTGGTGAGTACGGAAAGCGGTCTTCTCGATGTCCGCCGGGTGCATGCGCACTTGGTGGTACACGAAACGGAGGTCGAGCTTGGTGAAGTACTTGGCCCCATGGAGCTCGTCGAGGAGCTCGCCGACCACCGGGATCGGGAACTTGTCCTTGGACGTGCGGTCGTTGAGTGCTCGGTAGTCGATGCAGAAGCGCCACGACCTGTCCGCCTTCTTGACGAGCAGCACCGGTGCGGAGAACGGGGAGGTACTTGGGCGAATGATGCCCTGCTCCATCATGGCAGCGAACCGCCGCTCGAGCTCGTCCTTCTGCAGCTGTGGGTACCGGTAGGGCCGCACGGCTACCGGCTCGGTTCCCGGCAGAAGGTGGATGCGGTGGTCGTAGGGGCGATACTATTATTAGATTTTTAATCAAATGCACTATCAGTAATCATAAACAATATAATATAAAATAAATGTATGGTCAAAGTATAATTTAGGAGACCGTGTCATGTCAGAAGATGCCTTATAAACTGGACCGGAGGAGTAGTTATTACTCCTAAAATTTAAGTGAGATTATGCAGCCCTATTAGATAATTACTGGTTGCATGCTTTAGAGCATCTCCAAGAAGCCCTCTGTATGGCTCTTTGTCACAAAATTTAGAAAACAAACCAGAAAATCAGGCTCCAATTCTCTCTAAATCACTCCATATTTTCCACTCTCCAAAACCATCTACTCCCTGTCTCCATTAATGGTGAAGCTACTACACTCTATATTTCATATAATGATAGTTCTCTCATGAATTTTATCACACAAGGAAAATTATAATAAACTATTAGAGAGAATGAAACTGATAGGATTACGTTTCCTACCACGTAGATCACGGAGTCTGTAGGGGTGAGAGGGAGGAGGAGCAGGCCTGGGACCTCGCTGCTGGCGAGCAGGCGCCGCGGCGAGGTGCATGTGTGCGAGCATATGGAGGCAGTACAGTACCCGCGCTACAGTACCATGGTATTCTTCACGGGAGAAGAAGAAAGGAGGCGGCTAGGGTTTCTCCCGGCTCCCTGAGGAAGCTGGAAACAATAATTGTTTCTGCTTGATTGATCTCAATAGTCCTTACAAATATATATATGTTTCTCTAATAATAGTAATAGGAAATAACCTCTTAAAATAGGATAAATATGGGCCTAAAGCCCCTCTGGCCGCCAGCAGCCCTTAGCCACGATTGGGCCCGCGGCGCGTGTACTGGAGGCCGGTCATAACAGAAACTTAGAGAAGAGTCCATTGGAGACACGAGATATATATAAAGAGTATTCATGGAATGGCTATCCAAATATAGATATAGAGATTAAAGTTTAGAGAGGCTCTTGGAGTGCACACCTTTGTTATGTAAAAATAGTACAGCTATACTAGCTGGCTTCAATTTAATTGGACAAGTTAATGATTTTTATTTATTATTATTTCTTTTAATGTATGCTAATGGTAAAACCTTAATGTTGAAGGAAAAGTACAAAGTTATTTTAATGTTTTGGATATCAGTTTGAGTTTAATGCTTACACAGCTTAGTAATTATGTACTTTTGATAATCTATTTTGTGTTTAGAAGTTTTCTTTTGCCATAATTGGAATCCAGCTATCGATTAGTAAGGGTGTGCATGGATTTTGCAACCTATCCAATCAATCCAAACTGAAACGTAAATATATGGATGGGTTGGGTGGGTATGCGTGACGGGATGTGAGATCATTATGCTGCCACGGGATGTGAGATCATTATGCTGCCACCAAAGCCAGCGAGGACGAGCAGAATGGAGGCATTAGGCCTAGACCCGGTTACCCACTAGATCCACCTGACTACCTGAGCCAACCCACCTAATTTATTGGTTTCATGGGTGGGTATTTTTTTCTCCCAACCCATCTAAACCCACAGATGCGCACCCATAACGGTAAGCATGTGGTGTTAGAACCCAGGATTTTGTGACTTTGCTATTCTCTGCTCTAGTTTGATGTAATATATAAAATACAAACAAGGATGAAATTACCAACACTAATATTGTGTTATTTTTGACGTGAGTTGTGACTTGTATTGTATCAGAATATACTTCTTTTTGTTGGATAACATTGTGGACTAGCTAAAAGATCTCTCATCTTTCGATGTCAGGTTCAGATGTGATGTGAAGATGACTCCCTGTTACTGCCGTACCCTCTGCTGGATGCTTTGATGTCAACGAGCGTACACGAGCAGTTGTGGCTGCCTCGTGGTACATACTGTAGTAAGATAAATAGTTTTTCTTGTAACTGGTTGTATCCTCATGTTGGGACGTTTTGATTATTAGTGCTTAATTTAGGTGCATTTAGGGTTTCTTAATCTATATCAAAGTGTGTGTTCATATCCTTTATTGCGCTTTCAATTCCTGATTATGCACTGATGATGTGTGCATGGCCCCGGAAAGGCATGCAAAGATTGCATGCTAGTGGCACCACTAATCCATAGTGCCTTCAGCTTTACTGCTGCTGGTAGTAAATTCTACACCTGACTAGTGGGGATACTGCTAGGTCATGAACAAGTTTCTGGTACCATACACGATGTACCAGTGGTTTGAACGCCAATCTCTTACCGAAATTCTAGCAAAATGTGGATTTCTGAATATGTTGATTTATGGTGTTCCGTTAAACAAAAAATAGTTTGAAGGTGCCCACTGCCTGCATCAAAGTATGACTCGAGGGAAAAAGATACAAGATATTTTTCTAGTTTCAAAAATGCAGCTGGCAAGTTGGTGTCCTCAGATTTTCTAATTGGTGGCAGTTGGCAATTTCTGGTGGTTCAGGCACTATGTGGTTTCTTAGGCTCCATCTGCATTGTTTGGGAAAATTGTTATATTCTACCGTGAATTCTCGATAAGATGCGTTTTTTGTTTGACTATCAATGAGAAGTTGCAGAGTGCACAGCAGTTGCTGGAAAACCTGATTATGTTCTTGCATGGATATTTTTGTGGAGGGGGAGGGGGCTTTGTTGTCTGTATTTTTGTGGTTTTTTGCCAGCCATCATATTTCGTAGCAGGCAGGACTGCGGGGCAGTTACCAGCTTCGTCGAAAAGAAAGAGTGAACAGCATAAGAGAGTGCGTGGCAGCTGCCGTGGATGCAGAGTTCATTTTTAGAGACCAAAATGGGAGCTTCGGTTTGGGAGACTGGTACTCCGTAGCTGGTAGAATCACAGCGGTCACTGTAGTTTCTCTATCAAGACATCAGATTAATGGGATTGACCAGCATGGAATTTTGCCCTCGAAGAAATGCTTTGCTTCTGGAAAGTACGAGCGCTCTCACATACAGTACTACTAGTCCACTAAGAAATGCCCTTGAAATGCTGTTGCCCTTGATGAATCAGAGAAAGGTGCTAAGAAGCACATAGTTCAACGACATTGGCACGTCCATAGTGCATCTATAGACTTACATTCATGGTGCAAACCACATCTTCGGTGTAATCTTCTTAATATTTGAGATTCCAACTGTGCACATCTATAGACTTGCATTGTCACGAAAAATTGAGATTCAAACTCCATCTAAAAGATTCATACAAAAAAATAGATTTTAGATGCATGCTCCCCCAATCCCACAATAATGTACATCTCACTTTATAAGGACTCAAACTTTTTAAAGTTTGACTAGGAATATAGGAAATAGTATCAACATTTGTATCTTCAAATAATTATAGTATGAAAGTATATTCCATGCACAGTCTAATGATATTTATTATACATTATAAATATTAGTGCATTTTATATATATTTGGTCAAATTTTAAAAAGTTTGACTCCTTGAGAAACGAGATGCACACTTATTTTCCGACGGAGAGAGTATGCAATAGAAGACAAAATTCCTAGAAATTTGTCTTCTAATGTATATACATGCATTTGAAATATGTTATTTTTCTACAAACTTTTAAAAAGTAATCGAATCTCAAATTTTGTAGAATGTTAATCAGTGGATGCACTATGGATGTCTATACTTTTTTTTAATAGGATTCCCATGATTAGGAAAAAGTCCAGTTTCCCTCCCTCAACTTTCGAGGAAGTCCATTTTTCCTTCTCCATCTTCAAAACCGGACAAACAACCTCCCTCAACTTTTGAAACCGTGCATTTTACCTCTCTGGCCAGTTTTAGACAATGGTTTTGCTACAGTAACAGTGGTTTTGCTACAGTGACCATGGTTTTGTCTTTTTCTTCTTTTTATTTATTTTCGCTGAATCTTTGAAAAATCATAGTAAATCACAGAAAAATCATAAAATAGAAAATCCAATTTTGTTGGACTCCACATGAGTAGATATATAAAATGAACATATAATATGGTATACTTTAGTACAAAGTTTTTGTTGTAGCTTTAGACCATGCTTTTCTGTAACTAAAAAAATTTATAACTAAGTTATACATGATCCAATGAGTATAAATTTTTTAATATAGTTGAAGCATACAATAATTATCTCACCAAAAAAATTTGACCATAATTAGACTATAGAAACTGCAGCTATGAATTATTACAATTAATTCCATACAATAATATGTTTTTTGTAATTATTTGGATTAATTCATAGCTACAGTTTGTATAGTCTAATTGTGATCAAATTTTTATGATGGACTAATTATTTTATGCTTCAACTGTATTAAAAAATTTATACTCATTAAATCATGTATAACTTAGTTATAAATTTATTTTAATTAAAAAAACATAGATCTAAATCTACAACAAAAATTTTGTACTAAAGTATACCATATTATAAGTTCACTGTATAGATCTACTCATATGGAGTTCAACAAAATTAGATTTTATATTTTATGATTTTTTTGTGATTTACTATGATTTTTCAAAAATTAAGCAAAAATAAATAAAAAAAAGAAAAAGACAAAACCACTATTATTGTAGCAAAACCACCATCCAAAACCGGTCACGGAGGTAAAATGCACGGATTCAAAAATTAAGGGAAGTTGTTTGTCTGGTTTTGAAATTGAGGGAGAAAAATCGGACTTCCTCAAAAGTTGAGGGAGGGAAAGTAGACTTTTTTCCCCACGATTATACACCGATGATGTGGTTTTTGCACTGGGGCCGGACTTGATCTCTTCTTGGCCCAACCCAGCAGCTGCATGAAAGAAAGGAAAAAGTCTACTTTTTCTCCCTGAATTTTCATGAAAGTTCGCTTTTCCTCCCTTAACCGAAAAACCGGACAAACTACCTCCCTCAACTTCTCAAACCATGCGTTTTAGCTTCCTGAAGTGGTTTTGAGGGCGGTTTTGCTACAGTGACAGTAGTTTTGTCTTTTTCTTTTTTTATTTATTTTGGTTGAATTTTTAAAAAATCACAGTAAATTATAGAAAAATTATAAAATAAAAAATTCAATTTTGTTAGACTCCACATGAGTAGATCTACACAATTGATATATAATATGTCATAGTTTTGTACAAAGTTTCTGATATGAAGGTTTGTTCTTTTCTATTTATTGCGGCCAAATCTTTTAAACGTTATAGTAAATCATAGAAAACCCATAAAAAATAAAATCCAATTTTGTTAGACTTAACATGAGTAGATCTATGTATGAACATATAATATGATATGTTTTAGTCCATCAAAATAATTATAAATGATGCAACTTTAAATTATTTTAATTAATTATAGAAAAGTACAGATCTTAAACTAGAGCAAAAACCTTATAATAAAACATACCATACTATATGTTCATGTGTAGATCTACTCCTGTTAAGTCCAACAAAATTGTATTTTATTTTTTATGATTTACTATAACGTTTCAAAGATTTAGCCGAAATAAATGGAAAAAACCTTCATAGCAAAAATTTTATACTAAATCATATCATATTATATATAAACTGTGTAGATCTACTCATGTGGAGTCCAACAAAATTAAATTTTTTATTTTATAATTTTTCTATAGTTTACTACGGTTTTTTAAAAATTCAGCAGAAATAAATAAAAAAGAAAAAGACAAAACCGCCGTCACTATAGCAAAACCGCCCTTCACTGTAGCAAAACCGCCCTCAAAACCACTCCAGGGAGGTAAAACGTACAGTCTGAAAAGTTGGGGGAGGTAGTTTGTCCGGTTTTGCGGTTGAGGGAGGAAAAGCGGATTTTCGCGAAAGTTTAGGGAGGAAAAGTAGACTTTTCCCTGAAAGAAATCCTTTCTTTGGGCTGATGAAATGAGCAGTGCATCCGAAACGCAAGGCCCACCTAAGGCCCAACTCAACTGTGATCCGTCGCTCGCTCTTTAAAAGGAGGCCGCTCGTCGCCTCGCCCTGTCGTCCTCTTCCTCCTCCGCCCGCCGCCCGCCGCCTGCCGCCCGCCGGTGTGTCCAACAAATATGTGGCGGCGGCTTCCTGCTTGGACGATTGGTTCCCCTGCCCCTGTTCTCTGAACCTACTGTTCTTATTTCTCCATCGTGATGGTGGATCCCGTCATCGATCTCTTCACTTCTTTTTATCTGTTTCTCTTTACCTTGTATCGGCGTTGTTCATTACATCTCGTCTTTGTAATGTTTCCGGTGATATCCGGCGTGAACTGAGCACACTGATAGATCCCTCTGGCATGATTACTGAGTTGCTACGAGGAGTCTCCAGTGTGGTGCTCGGATATGAATCGACCATGGTGGAGTTTGTCAGGCTTCTCGTTCCTCCTTGTGGGCTTGGAGTTTGGAATAGCCAACATTTGTTTTCCTTCTAAATCTCAGAGGAACACTCTTTTTTTTTTAATTTCCTTTTCATGTTACACCCAATTGTCTAGTTGGTGTAGCCATATTAACTGATCTTTGGTTATTGCTGACAAACGTTAGGGAAGAATTTGTACCTCTAAAGTTTCATAGCTAACGGATTGAAATGCGGCCACATACGTACTTAAAGCTCCCCTTTCGAATTCGGGATTTTTTTTCTTTTCCTATCTTTTCCCTATGATGAAAAGAAAGCTGATTCAGTGTGATTGCAAAGTTCATCTGCTTGAGCATCATTGTCAGATTGTACATTTTCTCTGTGAAAGTTCAATAGGTTGCCACAAGCGTGGGCGAATCGTGGAGGAACCTTACCAGCGCTATCATTCTGGAAGGAGATTTGTTCTATACCTTTTTTTTACAACATGTAAAAATCTGGAAAAGGTTTATGCCCTTTAGAATTGAGAACTTTTCTATTTCCTATGTTTTTTATATAAAAATAAATTAGTTCCAGAAAAATTTCCATATAATTCCTTCAGAATCCGTGCGCTTAAAAAGAGCCTTTATGTGCAGGACCATTATCCATTAATAGACGTGCAAGCTTTTGTATACCGGTTTGTGTAATGAATTCTTTGGTGAAGATCAAAAGTTTTAGTTTTAGTTTTACATTCATTCAAACAAGTGATTTTGGTAGTTTTACGTCCATTCAAACAAGTGGTTTCGGTGATCAGGTCATATTGCTTTTTGTTAACTTAGTGCCAAAAACTCAATTAATTTCTAAAACAACTCACATTTAAGATATTGTCTTCTACTTAGAGCATCTCCAAGAGTTTTTCTAAAATCTATTCTCTAAATCATCATTTAGAGAGTCATTTGAGTAAAAATCGTTTTCTATATCTTTATAATCTCCAACAGTTTTTCTATATCGTGTGCGCAGTCTAGAGAGCTATTCTCGCTCTTCATCTTTGGCTAGCGAGAAATACGGAATAGAGATTATCTATATTTAGATATCCAATTGAAGAGACTGTTGGAGGGTGTCTTTTCATCAAAATCTCTATTCCTATAAGTTAGGAAAGATATAAAGAGTCTCTTGGAGATGCTCTTACATTGTATGTGAGACTCGAGTAAAGATAGACTGCCGTTTCAAATATGCCTAATGCTAAGCCTATTCTATGCGCATACAATATATGCTCCGTTTGGATTCACCCAGCTAATGTAGCCGTGTTAGCTAGGAGATGTTAGCTAATAATAGCTAATTATCATCAGCTGGATAGTAGGTAAGACATTATTTGATTTATTTGTAATTTGTTGAGGAGGCTCCATCTGGATCAACATGTTGTATCAATTAGTATTCTTGCATGGATGAAATCTGGTTTATTAGCTAAGGTTCCAAACAAAATCTCAGCTATTTTCAGCTCCAAGGCCCTATTTAGATCTACTCATCAGCTAATAGTTAGGTGCTAAAAACATGTTAGATGGATCTAGATAGATCTCAACTTGGCATGTTCGCTTGACGTAGAAGCCGGTTCGTCTCATTTGTACGGCTGATTCATCTCAACTAAGTGTTAACTAGGCACATAGCTAACAACTATCTTACTAATGTCACAATCTAGCCAATAACAGCTAATACATTGAAAATAGAATTTTTATCCTCTCACCTACCTCTATCTATATCCATGCGCTTTACACCAATAACAAATACTCATAAAATGATGGGCATTATAAGTAAAACCATCAGGATACTTATCTTTTAGCTTGTGGATTCAATTAACACTAAGGCCTTGTTTAGATGCAACTCAAAAATATTTTGTGTTCTATAGTAAATGTTGAAACACTAATTTGGAGTATTAAACGTGAATTAATGATGAAACCCATTCCACAATCTCGGTAAAATTGCGAGACCTTTCATGCTACATAGTAAACAGTCTCTAATAACCAATTAATTAGGCTTAATAGATAGATCTCACGATTTCCCCACCTGTGTAATTAGTTTTGTATTTAGATCTAGCCAGCTAATAGTCAGCTAGCTAATATTATTTGTGAACTACTAGCTAAGCTAGCTAACTATTACCTGCCAGTGGATCTAAATAGGACCTAAACAATTGTTATTTACTTATTATTAATTGTTAGTCTATTGTAATTATAGTATGTGTAATTATAATAGTTAGTCCTTGATTTGTGGCATGTACACGTTTGTGCGGTTGGCACATAAGCCACCCCAATCTCTATATGTACTGATGCATATTCATTGAATAGAATCAATCATTCCTATAACACTTTAATGGTATCAAAACGGTTATGATCCGCTACACTTCCACAACCCTAAACCACGTTGTCGCTGATCCGATCGCCGCTTCTGTCGCAGACCTCGTCGCCTTGAGTGTCGCTGATTCCATCGCCCGTGCAGTCCTCCGTCTAGCTGTTCGATCACTCGCCCCGACGCTACTTCAGCTAGCTGCGGTCGCTGATCCCATCGCCAACTCCCTCGCCCGATCGCCCACCCCATTGCTACCCTAGCCGGGCGCGGTCGCCAATCTGAACCGGTTCCCCTCACCATCCCTCGTGATGGCGGACGACAACGTTGCTGCAACCGCGGTCACGTCCGTTGCAGCCAATGTTGCCGAAGACCGCCGCCTCGCGGCTGAGGCCGAAGCCTGCGCCGAGGAAGCGCCTCGTGCCGAGGAGACCCGCCTCCGTGTCGTCGCCCTAGACGAGTAAGAGGCCGCCCATGAGGCCATCTGGGCCTAGGCTACCACCATCGTCAATGTCAAAGCTCTCATCCCCGTCGTGCTCGATCAAGCCACGAACACCTACACCAAGTGGTGCGGCATGTTCTTCACCGTCCTCGGCAAGTACGCGCTGCCACGTTCTCGAGGACGAAGCGTTCCTTGCACGCCTGGCATGGGTGCAGGCGGACTGTGTTGTGTTGATGTGGATTTACAACACCGTCTCTAGCAACCTGCAGCAATCGCTCATGATGCGGCAGCAACCCACACACAGGGCATGGTGCTACCTCGAAGACGAGTTCCTCAGTCAGAACTCAGAAGGAATCCCATGCCCTCCTCCTGGAGACGCAGTTCCGCAACTTTTGCCAAGACTCGCTGACGATCACCGACTTCTGTCATCGTCTTGAGTCCATGGCTACGTCTCTCGCAGCGTTTGGTGACCCCATCGGTGATCGACAGATGGTGCTCACAGATCTCCTTGGCTTGAGTGGCAAGTTTCGCCACATCGTGTCCATCCTCATGATGCATCGTCCGTTCCCGACCATCGCGGAGGCCCGGACACACCTCCTGCTGGAGGAAATGGAGATCAACGCGAGGCCACCCTCACTGCCTGTCGTCCTCATCGCCACGTCTCGCCCAGTGGTGCTCGGCCCTCAGCGCCTCCTGTCGTGTCGTACCACGGGGCGCCAACATCTCCTGCGCGCCCCCGGGCGTGCCCACCAGTGGACAGCGCACCAGCCGCCGCCGCTGCCGTGGTGGGTGCGGTGGCCCTCAGCAGCCACAAACCGGTGGCGCCCCTTCAGGCGTTGGCAGCGCGCCCCCGAGTGTGCACCCGTCCTTTGCACACCCTTGGACCGGCACCGTCCAGATGTGGCCCTATGGGCGCCCTCCACCGGCTCCACCAGCCTTCACTGCCATTCCACAGTATGGCTACGGCGGCCCCTTCGGCGTCGTTCCCGACGGTGGTGCCTACGGGACCACCTACACCGCCCCGTCTTCACCATATGTCTACGGGGGAGCTGCGCCCTCACCGCTGCCATTCCAGGGGCCTCCACCAACATATCAAGTGGCACCCTGGAACTCCGCTCATGGAGGATCTTGGCACCAAGACTCCCTGGCGCAATCGTTCAACACCATGACGCTCAACCCGCCGACACCGTCCGTGTTGTACGCCGACTCCGGTGTTGGCTCTCACATGACCATGGATGCTGGTAAACTCTCTACTATTTTCTCACCATCGTCTTTTAAACCTTCATCTACCATTGTGGGAAATAGAACACTTCTTCGTGTCACTGCCACTGGATCACATACTTTTTCCTTTCCACATCGCAATCTTGTTCTTAAGGATGTTTTGGTGTCTCCCAACATTATTAAGAATTTGATTTTCATTCGTCGTTTTACCATTGATAATAAGTGTTCTATCGAATTTGATCCGTTTGGCCTTTCTGCGAAGGATTTGCAGACCAGGAACGTGATTGCCAGGTGCAATAGCTCTGGTGACCTCTATTCGTTCTATCCACCCACCACCAGCACCTCTGCGTTCTTGTTGCACCCACTTTGCTTTGGCATCATCGTCTCGGGCATCTTAGGCGTGAAGCTCTGTCCAAGCTCATTAGCTCTAGTGTTATCTCCTGTAATAAAGATGATCTCTACCATATATGCCATGCATGCCAACTCGATCGACACACACGACTTCCTTTTGGATCATCTAGCTCTAGGGCTCTTCATAATTTTTATTTGATACACTGTGATCTTTGCACATCTCCGATTGTTAGTGTGTCAGGGTACAAATATTATCTTGTTATTCTTGATGAATGTTCCCACTACATTTGGACTTTTCCGCTCCGCCTAAAATCCGAGACATTCTCCACTATTTCAAAAAAAAATCCTATATTCACACACAATTTGGCACCACCATCAAGAGCGTCCAATGCGACAATGGCCATGCCCGCACGTTCTTTCTCTCCCACGGTGTTGCACTCCGCATGTCATGTCCATATACTTCTCATTAAATGGAAAAGTCAGCTAAGAGTGGACAGCAAGTCTGCTCTTGCTCTTGCAAGGAACCCTGTGTTTCATGAACGCAACAAGCATATCAGGGTGCGCTATCACTTCATCAAAAGCTGTTTGGATGATGGAAGTGTCAAGGCAAGCTACATTTGCACCCAGGATCAGCTGGCAGATCTCCTGACCAAGTCACTAGGCAAGATCAAGTTTCAGGAACTGCGTAGAAGGATTGGCATGGTCCAGATTCCCCAAGAAGCATCACAAAAACTTAGGGGGAGAATGAGAGTATAAGTCTTGTTTAAACTGCAAGAGCTCCTATGTATCCGTAGAAGTAGATTTATTTTATGCTTTAGTATAGCTTCACTCCTAAGGAAGTAGGTAGCTTCTTTCCTAAGCAAGTCCTAGCTTCATTCCTAAGAAAGACCCTTTTGGTCTATATATATGTAACATACCCCTACTAGTTTCTCAGAGCAATACAACATCAAAAAATTCCCCGTGTCTCGAGCTCCAATTGAATCGTATTCTTATTTCTCGACATGTCATTTTTGACGAATCATTCTTTCCTTTCGTCGGCATGTCCACCACGCCCATGGCATCCTCCGCCTCTTGATAGCACAACTGTCTATCCTAAATGTGATTGCACTCACTAGGTGCCTTGATCACTTTAAACAAACAACCCTGTAGGTTTTACCATTGTCTTTGAGCCTCCTTGCTCCTCTCTTCCTTTCTCTTCACTTCTCTTCTCCATTTCACCAAATGTGGAGCACTTGATCACTTGAGTCCTTGTGGTCATCACCACCTCCTCTATGGTTGCCACCTTGCTAGCTTCACCATTTGGCTTAGTCCTAATCCATCTCATGAGCTACACATATGCTTAGCCATAGGATTAGACCAAATAAGTTTTATCAATTAGTTAAAACCAAACCAGGGCTTTCAGTGGTGGAAAGGAAGTGTTAAATGTTGTTTGTGCAACTTGGATGAGTCAATACAACACCTCTTCTTTGATTGCCAAAATGCTAAGTTCATTTAGTGGCCAATACATGTTTCATTTAATTTATCCCCTCCATTAAATATCCACCACATGATTAATGATTAGCTTCATGGGGTATAGAAGAAACTTAAGTATCAGTCCTTGGTGGGAGTTTGTGCCATTTTCTAGGCAATTTGACCAAGCTAAAATGAGGAGGTTTTTGAGAGGAAAGTGATGAGGTTTTTCGCCTTGTATGGTTGGTGGTTTAGTAATAAACTTCCTTTTATTTGATTAAGTTCTATGGATGTGCTGAACATTCGTCATTGTGGGTTTGGTCTGTTCTCGGACTTTTCATGGATTTAATAATGGACAGCTATATGTATCGACTCATACAAAGGCTGTAATATCAATATGTATTCCCTTTAAAAAAAATAATAGCTAAGAGAGAATAAGCCAATAGGAAACCTAGGATAGGAAGCAACCTGCCTTGATCACGCTGCTGTTCCGATCCTAATTGTTGACGTCTACAACTAGATAATTGATTTATTTTCCTAGCCCTGGTCTATTTAATTGATTTAGTTCGCTAGGAATAGGAAACAGAGGCGCCGTTGCTTGTTCTACTAACGCTAGTGCTACTTATCGCTAGGATACAACTAGATAATTCGTACGTGCATAGGATGCCGAGGAGTTAGTGCCTGACTTTCTGTCTTCTTCTCTTCGACCTGGTCCGCAACAAAGGTCGTCTCATCTAACCATAATAAGGTTAGGATCTTTTTATGCTTATTGCAGAGGAGCCTCTAGCTCACAATTCTGATCCCACTCAATAAGAGCTCTGCCACCGTAGCCTAATAGAAATTAAGGGATGCAAAACGGATAGTTGAAGGACACGACTTACCTCCCTATTTCCGTCCTATAATAAATATTCTTCCCAAAACTGATCTGTACTATTGCTTGAACTGCGAGACTAAAGGATGTGAAACCGTGGGGGAAATTACTATGAACATTTTACTGATGGAAAACTCTCACTACCTGCTCTTTACCTGCAACAAAGCAGCTCTCCTAACCGTGACTTTAGCTTTCCATCTTCTTTCTAAAAGTTCAAGGGACCCGTACCACTCGTACTTTTCTGTATTGCCACAAGTTGGATTTCTTGAGAGATACATGGAATTCGGTTGACTCCAAAACCAGGATTTAAATTCATTGACCCTTGGGAGCAGACTGACGGACAATCTTCATATATCAGGGCGACGAAGCCTATCATCAGAATTTCATTACCTTGAGAGTATAAGTTTTAACATTTTCAGACCCAAAAGAACAATCTCTATTGCTTCTGATATTCCAGAGATTCTTTGCTGATCTGCTCACCTACAATGCTTTGGGCACAGTCTTCTCTATGCATGGCATTTCAAGAGAGAGAACTGCAATAAATCTCCTTTAAGAGATATGAACAGAATCGGATTTCTTCGAAGAGCTATCCGTCTCTTCTTTTGTTTTTATATCAGAATGATATTGTTGAAGAGGGCAATGAGACTGCAGTAAAGGAGGATTACTTGCATTGATATCATCATGAGTGGATTGATTAATCAATGTATTGAGAGTAGATGGAGTAGGTGATCTACGAGAAAATAAGTGCTCAAAATCCATAGAGGACTTGTTGGGATAACCGCTCTCTCTCTATCTCAGCTGCTAAAAAGACTACCGGCCGGCGCAAGAGGGACTTTTCTCGTTAGCCGTATTCTATATTCATACCGAGTTCATGTCTGTTTTTCCAGGATATTTAAAAGTCGTACCCGACCCGTGGACTTGTGAAAGCAGTAGCGTTAAGTCAGAGTTGATAAGGTATTTATTTTTCTATGGTAAGGAAGGAGCTGCTCATTCCGCGATTGACAAAGCTAGAACGAGCTCTCTCTTACTTAGAAAGAGTCTCACATACCTGGTAGATGTGTGCATTTTACCTATACCCATACCTCTTCTATCTATGCTCCAAGCATGATAGCAATTGCATTATGCTATTGGTGCTTATTTCTCACCCGCAATCGGCCCGAGATGGGAGTTGAAGGCAAGTGTAGTTTCTAAAATTCCTTACGTTGACGCATATCATCATGGGGAATCGAGTGAGTTCTTCGGGTCGACGGACAAGAGGACCTTTTCATTCTTCCCTCCTATCCTTCGGATATTGAGAATCTAATTTAAGAAAAGAAACTTGCTTGTGGGACTCCGAGCGATACCCTCTCTCCTTTCCTGATCCTTTGCTTTACATCACCTGCCCTCTCGTTGTAGTCAAGGGAAGAAGAAGATTGGTGTGATAAGCCAGGCAAGACGTTGGTTTTAAATACCCAATTCTATATGATTTAAAAAAGAGGCTGTCATCTCTCTGAAAAAGGTCATAAGCACTTCCAATCTGGTGGACCTCTTTCGCATTCCCATGACTCGGCAGGCTTTTGAAGAATTGCAGCTTCTTGAAGAGGATGTCTCCTCCCTAATTATTGATTCCTCTGAAGAAAAAAGACCACTAGACTTGAATTTGGGGAAATAATTCTTACTCGGCTAGCAGGTACTATCATCATCACTTTTCCAGTATAGTAGCTCCTCAGCCCATTCGTTGGATTTGGAAATCCTAATGTGTCCCGCGCATCAAATTCTGAACCTGGCTTTTGCTAAATGATCGACTCAATACTTATTCTCAGAAGAAGGAAGAAATTTCTGCAAGAAGGATACAGTTGTGTGCTCTGTCATGATAATGTTGAGGAAACACTTGAGCATCTGTTTTTTGAATGTCCAGCTGCTATTAGTAGATGGTTTGCTTTAGGCATCGTCTGGACAGATTCAGTTGACATTGTTCAGAAATTGATCATTGCTAAGGAGGCTTCTCCCCATTCTTTCTTCCTGAGCATTACCGATAAATATTCTTTCTTTATACGTTAGGTTGGGTTTCAGATTTATATCATTTATTATATGAAACCAAAAAGAAGAAATGACAAGAAAGTTGTATATAGATGGAGGATAAAATTACGATGTGGAAAACAAGACAGGGGTTTTTTTTGTACAATGACACTGTACAACAATTTGGAAAAGGGATGTAGCGCAGCTTGGTAGCGCGTTTGTTTTGGGTACAAAATGTCACGGGTTCAAATCCTGTCATCCCTACCTATTACTTCTCCTATGGGCAGTAACGAGGGATCAATTGAGATCGATTCAAATTGGACAAAATTCAGAGTTTCATTTTTCATGCGAAAATCATCCTTTTCTTTACTGCTTTATCTCCTGTCGTAAGAAAGCGCTCTTAGTTCAGTTCGGTAGAACGTGGGTCTCCAAAACCCAATGTCGTAGGTTCAAATCCTACAGAGCGTGATTCTGTTCTTGTTATGTAAAGTAAAATAAAAAAAAAGAACTTAACAAAGTGGAATGTCCGACTACTGTTCTTAACCCAAATCAAAGAAAAGAACAAAAATACTCGACCAGGAGAGGAGACCACTGACCAATCTCCGTCCATTTTCCCTTGCCTTTTCCTCATCAGGTCTGCCCAGTCCCATTCTCTTCCTTTGTTATAGAGTAAAGTTTCACTTCCCTAAATTAAGTTTCGTTTGACTTAGTGAAAAGCGAGTCTATTTTGCTTAGAATTAACCGCAGTGCACTGAAAGGCTCAACTCACGAATGAATATAAAGATCAAGATTATTGATAATAAGGAAGGAGGCGCGTGCGCTCGACTGACAAGGAGAGGAACGAGGACCAACGAAACGAATACTAAATTGAGGACAAATAACATTGCACAATGATTCGATTCACTTAGTGAACCGAGAAAGCCTATCAAAAGCCAATTTATTTATTTTTCAATCCTCACTTCTCTAAAATGAGCTTCTGCTTAATTACGATTTATTAAATCGCTCTTGCCTAGCAAAAAAAGAGGCATTTGTTTATACCTACCAAAACCATTATTTTTATGTGTTTAGTCTACCACATTAGAGTAAGACGTTATTTCACCAGCAAGAGACCGATGACAGCAGGTAGAAGGCGTTTTTATTCACTCTTGTGGTTTCCTTTCCTCGGCCTCAGTAGGCAAAAGGCGGAGGAACCACTCCACTAGCCCCAAATGATAATGATTAAGGTTTTTAAATGCGATAACGAGACTGCCTGATCCACGATCCAATGCTTTTTTGTCTACTATCAGTATCGCCTTCTTGGCCCTGGAAATAAGCATAGTCCAATTAAATCTCCTACTCCAATTGGGGATATCTGGCAGCTGCTTTCTTATTATTCATGCTCAAAAGACTTCTTCACTGAGATATGTTAAGGTGCGTGCAATACTTGTTATGTTAAGCACTTTTCGATCGTAAGATAGATATAGATCTAAAGGGCTTAGCAGTTCTTACAATACCAGTAGTAATAGATAGGATACCTTACGGAGATACCTTGAAAAAAAAGACTAGTTAGAGTTTCTCAAAAAAGCTTAGGAAAGCAGGTTTAGGAAAGGCAGTTTCACCAGTGTCTAAGTAAGAAAAGTAAAGTTAGTCATCTAAGGAAAGCCTTGGGCGAAAGAAAAACCCTTTTCTCTGCGCATATTCCCTTTCTAGAGTATTATACTGTAAATCACTATCCTTTAGTTTCCTAAATCCCTTTTGCCGCCTCAAGTAAAGTCTAATATCAGAAGTAGTAGATGCTACTGAAAGAGGTATGTCATAATCATAAGTAGTTACTTCTTCCATTTTGACTGTAATAGAGTTCAAGTAGTTGATAGCGCCAGTCTAAGTAGTTATCTCTGTTCTCTTTCGGAGATGTAGTAAACTATGCGTAAGCTGTATTTTACTATGGATAAGGAATAGTTCTTGCCTATCTATCCGGAGTATTTGCCTATTCCTAAGTAGTTATTCACTATCCATAACCTTTATTAGTATCTGACCTCTTGGGCAAGCCAGAATCAGTAATTCTGAAAAGCTAGTATCTTGACCTCTTTCTTTCCTCCGTCTAAGGCCAGTCATTTTCCTTCTCTGCGGTTGCTTATGGTGAGTGCTAATTCCTTCCAATTGCAGTCCTTCGGGCTCCTGGTATATGAAAGATAAGATCAATTCCTTAGGAGACAGGTATCGATGCTTGCCAGCAGGAGAAAGATCACTAGGTTCAGTCTCGGATCTGATCAATAGGGTTCCCTAGGTTTTTTTTTTTTTTTTTTGGAAATGGAAGCTTTTAATGATCCAAAGAAAAGTACATCGAGCTGATACAAAACTTTGAACCACTCCCAGCCTCTGCCTGACTAAGAGGCACACAACATAAAGGGAAACGAAAAAACAACAACTAATGACAATCAATCCGTAGACTAGACCGCCATCCAAATGCCTGGGAAAAGAAGACCTTCGCCACTTGCTCCAACTGCTGCGAGGCCACTACAGCTATACCCTGCATGTCCAACTGCTGAAGAATATCCCAAGAACGGAGTCGGTGGGTAGCTGCATAAATAACCTGCAAAGGAGAATGGATTTTTTTCTTTTCAAAAACAATGTCATTCCTATACAACCATATAGACCAGGCGATCACGCCTGCTCCTAAAAGAAATAAGGACCTCAACTCTTTCTTGACACCATATAGCCAAGTACCAAACATATGCGATATACTTTGGGGTTTTGCTAAATTCAAAGCTATATGAGCAACATTCCAGACCGATCGTGCAAAACGACAATCAATAAACAGGTGCTGAATTGTCTCATCCTCATGACAGAAGCAACAAGTTTTGTTTCCTTGCCATCTACGCTTAATTAGATTATCCTTAGTTAGCACAACACCTCTCCTCAGGTACCACAAGAAAATTTTAAACTTAAGGGGAGCTTTCAGTTTCCACAATCTCTTGTTAGTATTAGGTACTGGAGTTTGTATCATAGCTCTATAAAAGGATTTCACCGAGAACTGACCATTTTGGTGCAAGGACCAATGAAATTCATCATGACCTTGAGATAATTGAAAACTGCCCAAACGTGTCAGCAAATGATTCCATGAAACTAGTTTTGGACCTATCAAATCTCTCCTCCAATAGATATTTGGAGGCGCTGAAGCGAGGACCTCTAAAATGGATACAAATTTTGGTCTAGCAATTTATACAGACCCGGATACTGGATCATCAATGGATCATTGCCTAACCATTTGTCCTCCCAGAACCTAACTTGTGATCCATCTTTTACTACAAAAAATCCATACCTGAGAAACTCATTCTTAATATTTAAAAGACTTGCCCAGAAATGAGAGTCTCCTTGTTTCCTTTCAACTTGTACAAGGGGTTTTGATCCTAAATATTTATTTCGTAACATTTGCTACCAGGTACCATCTGTCGTTAACAGTTTGAATAGCCATTTACCTAATAGAGCAATATTCTTAAGATGCAGATCATGGATACCCAGACCACCCTGTTCTTTTGGCTGGCATAGAACAGTCCATTTAGCAAGACGATATTTTTTCTTGTGTTCATCTCTTGCCAGTAGAATCTGGATCTAAAATAATCTAATTTCCTAAGAACCCCTTTAGATAAGGTGAAAAAGGACATCATATACATTGGAAGGCTACTCAAAACAGAATTAATCAATGTCAATCTCCCCCCTATTGAGAGGTGTTTGCTCTTCCAACTACTAAGTCTTTTTTCAAAGCGTTCTACCACCACTCTCCAATCTGAATTTTTGAGCTTTCTATAATGTATCGGGATCCCCATATACTTAAGAGGGAGGTCGCCAGACTTACAACCAAACAGGTCAACATATTCCTGTCGTGCAACATCAACTTCCCCAAAACAGAAAAGCTCACTCTTATAGAAATTTATTTTTAATCCTGACACTTGTTCAAAAGCACATAACAAGAGTTTCAAGTTCTTAGCCTTTTCCAAGTCATGATCCAAGAATAAGATGGTGTCGTCCGCATATTGCAGAATTGATAAACCATCATCAACAAGATGTGGCACAACTCCACTAATTTGGCCATCCTCCTTAGCTCTTCTAACTAGGACAGCTAACATATCTGCTACAATATTAAAAAGAATAGGCGATAAAGGATCACCCTGTCGAAGACCTTTCTTTGTTTGAAAGAAATGTCCGACCTCATCATTAACATTAATAGCAACACTTCCCCCAGATATGAAGGATTTAACCCAAGCTATCCACTTAGGCGAAAAACCCTTCATTTGTAAGGTTTGAAATAAGAAAGGCCATTTAACTTTGTCATAGGCCTTTTCAAAGTCAACTTTTAGAATCACCCCATTCAAATTCTTCCTGTGAAGTTCATGCATTGTTTCATGCAATATGACGACTCCCTCTAGGATATTCCGTCCACGCATGAAAGCTGTCTGGGTCGGGCTAATGACTTTGTTTGCTACAAGATTCACCCTCATCGTTGCCACCTTAGTGAAAATTTTGAAACTTACATTTAGCAGACATATCGGTCTATATTGTGTAATAACATTAGCATCTTGAATTTTTGGCAGTAATGTTATGACCCCAAAGTTTAAACTGAATAGTGGTAATTCTCCCGAATAAAGATCGTGAAACATTTGCATCAGATCCCCTTTGATGAGATTCCAAAAATTCTGATAAAACTCAGCTGGAAATCCATCTGGGCCTGGAGCTTTATTATGTTCCATGCTAAAAATTGCTTTTTTAACCTCGTCCTCGGTAAAAGGGCTAGTCAACAGGTTATTTTCAGTTTCATCAACCTGAGGGATATCCGCAATCCGATCCTCAAACAGATTGAACGCATTCACCTCAGGTTCACCAAAAAGGTCTTTGTAGAAATTTGTGATGTATGATTTCAGATTCTCTTGTCCTTCTATTTTCCCATTTTCATCGTCAAGAGAAAAGATTCTTTTCTTCCTATATTTGCCATTAGCAACCATTTGGAAGTATCTAGTGTTATTGTCTCCCAGGAGAATATTCTTGACCTTGGCACGTTGGTATAATTTTATTTCTTCTTCTCTAAGAAGTTTGGATAACTGATCCCGAGCTTGAGCTAACTGGTTGCGTTCATCTTCGGACAATTCCCTGACCTCTGCCATTGTGTCGAGGTCAATGATTGTGGCCTGGAATTTAGCCTTCTGCTGCTTATAGATTCCATTAGTATTGGAAGCCCAGCCACGCAGATGCCTCCGCAAGGCACTCAACTTATTGTTCCATTTGTGCACTGAGTTATTGCCCCTTACTTGTTTGTTCCATATGTGTGACACCCTCTCATTAAAAGTGTCATGTGTTAACCAACTAAGCTCAAATCGGAACTGTTTCGCATGCCCAGAGTATGCCGGTTCACCCGTGTCTAAAAGTAGAGGAGTATGATCAGAAATTCCTCTATCCAGAGCACGTACAGTAACTAAAGGGTACTTGAACTCCCATTCTGTCGTCATGAGCGCTCTATCCAGTTTTTCATAAGTCGTATTGGGCAGGGAATTTGCCCAAGTGAATTGACGGCCTGAAAGCTCTATCTCCCTTAAGTCAAAGCTGTCAATCACAGCGTTGAACATGAATGGCCATCGGTCATTAAATCTAGAGTTATTTTTCTCTGTGCTGTATCTCATAATATTAAAATCCCCTCCAATTAGGGTGGGAAAAGGGTTCTCTTGGCATGCCCGAACAAGTTCAGCTAAAAAGCTTGATTTAAATTCATCCTGAGCTGGACCGTAGACTGCCATTAGAATCCATTTGAATTTATCCACTTTATTTGTAACCTGAAATTTTACATAAAATTCCCCTTCAGTTATGAAGGATAGATCCAAAGAAGTGGCATTAATCCCGAGGAGGATGCCACCTGATCTACCTCTTGGTGGAAGGCAATGCCATACAAAATCTGCACCTTCAGAGAGTCGTGACAGGTTTGTTTTGGACATATCTTGCTTCCCAGTTTCCATTACAGCCACAAAATCTAAGTTGTGATCCTTAACCGCCTCAGCCACATACCTATATTTAGCCAAGTCTGAAAGACCTCTGCTATTCCCAAAAAAAAGCCTTTCATAAGGAAACCATTTTTTTATTAGTTTTTTTCTTATTCTTACTAGCAAAACAAGCTTTACTAGCTTTGGACGTAGATTTGGATTTGCGAGATGATGGCATTAGGTCACATATCCTTGTGTCCATGTCATCATCCTCAAAACCAACATTTGACACCTCATTGATCAAGTGTGCGAGTAGGTCTCTGTCTTCATTGACCTCGTCATCACTTGAATCAATCTCAAAAAGCTCAACTGATTTTCCACAGTTATTTTTATTTTTCTGAGCCGAATGAACCCCCATTCGATCAATCTCAATATGTTTTAAGGCATTCATAGACATGTTAATACTTGAGCTATTATTTGTCCCTAACTTAAAACCCATGTTGTTTAGCTTCGAGGCACACACGACATTATGCATTGAAATAAAAGAGGCATGAGGTTCAGTACTGGGCATACCATTTGCTGGAAGGTGTAGACCCGAAGGCGAATGTGGCTGTCCAATTTTGTCGGCCATCGTCTTGCTTTGCACAGGGACAATAAGATCGCGCTGGGCTGCCCGTTTCATTGCCTTACTCAAAATATCCTCATCTGCAAGACTGGTCGCATCAACAGACGATCTATTATTACGTAAACTGCGACGATATCCATCTACAGTATTAAAATTAGCATCAGGACAATCAATTGCAAAGGGACCAAATTTTTTACCTGGCACAGAAGATGGAATAACAACCGGAATCTTTGGGGTAGTAGCTTTGCTCACCCCCATATTCCAGTTCATTCCACGAGCAACGTGCCCATGACTGACATCACTCAAAACCTCGCCAACTGCAGGAGCACCAAAACCAAGCTGCATGTGGTCCTTCTCCCCAAGCCTTTCAGTCTGACACAGGAACACATCTGTGACCGACCTGGACTCACTTGGATCAACGCCTGCAGTGAAAGCCAGTTCGATGGACTTGCTGACCGACGACACCCCTATAGGCAGCTGCTGCTCGACAACCTTGTGTACTGAACTTTGCGCTGTAGACAGCTGCTTTTCAGTAGAAATGCGGCCTGTCTCCTGCACTGAAGTTTTTGGAGACTGCTGCCCAGTCTGATGATAGAAACATCATCCATCAGAGGCCCAGAAATAGCAGGTAAACCAGCGCTCATCCTTTTCACCGTACAGCTTTTAGGAAGCAAGGTAGGCCTAGAACTCCCTTCTATTTTTTCCAATCCATTCACCGTTAGCTGCTTAGTAGTCTGCATAGTAGGGCCACCCTTCATGCTAGCTGATGAGGAAGCACCAGAATCACCCGCTGGCTTCTGCTTTTTAGCAAGGTGATTACCATCTTGTCCCTCAGGTGATGCATTCCCCATACCATCTCCGTCATGATCCATTGGGTCATCATCTATATGAACAGACTCCACTGGAACGAACTTGTCGCTCTCAATGGTGAAAGTAATTTCATGACCATGAACTCCAAACATAGTATCTGGCTTCACAGGTAACACTTTCTATCCAAAACTCCAACTAGAATACGAATCACTCCCTTTTTCCTATAAGTTAACATGTCAACCTCCAAAGTCTTTCCAATAGCCGTTCCCGGCGCCCAAAAACCTAGGTAGTGTCTCCATGCATGCGGCACCCCCGACACATGCACCCACACCTCGTCGAGCTGGTAAGCAGGCACCACATCCCCATTTGACTGCCATGCTGATATCAAAAGAGTAACCCCGTGATTCTTCAGCTTAAACTCAATGTCTGTCATTCTCTGCAGCTCATCATCCGAAGGAAAAGCCACCAAAAAGAAATTATCCTCATGTGGCAGGGCCTCCCAATTCCAATCTGCTCAAGATAATTTGGCTAGCTCCCCCTGGACAACTGATGCTTCTAAAGAACCCCCCAACACTGTCACCAAAGCAGTAGGTGACTGAACACAATCATCAGGCTTAACATCAAAATCAGGCATTCCGTAAAAACACAGACTATTATTAGCGTACCCGTACATCGTGGTAGTGGGTTTAGGCTGCTTGAGAATGGGGCATCTAATAGGTAGATGCGAATTTCTCCTATTACAGATATAGCAGTCTAGCTTTGCCTTGCAAGCTTCAGCCAAATGACCATTCGTCTTGCATCTGAAACAGTGTGGAGGGCGAGGTTTTTTTGCCTTAGCTGATGCCCTTGCACCCTCCACGTCCCCATGCTGCTGCTCCACAACTCCCCTTGAATCCCCCCTGATGAGTGTTGTGTGGAGCCCCATTGCTGGATCCCACTGGACGATCCATTTGTCTTGGCTGATAGCGCTGTTGAGGTTGCCAATTTCCTGATCGGCTCTGTACAGGCCCTCTCCCGGTCTGCTGCTGAAATGGCGGCGATCGGTTAGCAGCCGGCCGATGATGAACAGGGGGTGGACCGGTCCTGCGAGGCAGCCCAGCTGAGTGCTGATGCTGCGACTGCGACGCGGACTGCTGAGCGTGGAACCTCGAATGCGCCTGCTGATGGTACGGCGGTTGAGCATGGTATGTCAGATTCCTCTGCGGGGCAGTCTGGTGGTGCCGATCTGCCTGGCGAGGAGGCGCAGGAGGTCTGGCCGCCATCTCTGCAAAAGACGGACGACTAGCGCAGGGAGAAGGATCTCCCAAAGCACCGTCCGCCTGATGACGTGACCAGCCGCCAGAAAACCTAGGACCAAGTCTAGGACCAAAGGATAAGGATCTCGCCTTCCCGTAAGATCTTGCGTTTTCAATCAACTCGGACCGTCTTTGAGCAGCATGCAGATTTTGTTCTAATTGGATTCCCCGATTACCAAGCGTCTCTTGGCCCAGGTTAGCCGCACAATTTAATTTACATTTGACATCCTCCGGCAAATACGCCTCTAGCGTAATCAAGGGACTCGGACCCAATTTTGGAAGCGGGCCCTTCCAGGGACGAACATGACATACATTCCGTTTTCTGGAAATCCAGCAGGGATAGTAGCTCCCTTTTCGAGGGCAAAAAAACTTGTTAGGCTATCCGAGATCAACTACTTGTCCAGCTTTTTGGAGTGAAAATAAGGAGTGCCCGGCCATCTAAAGTGCCAGTCTAAGTTCCCCTCCAGGCTGCAGGGTAAAGGGCAGACACAGGTTCAGAGCGAGGGGAAAGGATCAAGGGTGCGTAGTATGCTTCTTACCCGCCTTGTCTGCTAGGTCTAGGATTGGTTTTGTTAACTAGAGATCTTTTCCTGGGCGTTTACACCTATTCCATTTTGAAGCTAAGCTCGTTTTCGAGTACTAAGCATAGCATATATATTACTTGCTACTTGCCAATATGTAGATAAGTGAGTGTAAAAAGTAAATGTCCGACCATGGCTATTGAATCGTCGAGGTTGTGTTAGTGAGCTGCTCTTTGAGTCTAGCTTTTGCCCAAGGATGTAGTTGTCTATGCATAAAGATGATACTCATAGTGTAGTAAAAGTCTTGAAGGAAGGATATAGTGCCAAAAGGCATGGTCCTTATAGTTGGTCTTTGCTATTGCAGCAGTGCTCATGTAATTTGTCGTAAATTTTAAGCATTCCTGACAATGTCAACACACCATCTTTGCTTAGAATATTTAGTTACTTAGCACTGCCGCTTTATGATATCTAGTGAAAGATACCACTACCTGCTGACCATCAGCTCACTTCAAGTCAAATTATAATGTCATTATAATTTTGCAAAGTAGGAGATATTGCCATTGGTATCTTATTAACATGTGAGACACATATGGATTAATGAATATGTACGTCAGAATGACATATCTTCAATTTAGCAAAATTATAAAAACCTTCAAATTCAATGCAAATCGCTTCATCATTGAACCTTGCTCGTGCCATCTCAAAGTGGCATTAAGTATTAAACTAACATTGTTTTCCTCTAAAATCACTAGTGGTTGCAGGGTCGGTAGGAAGAAAGATGATGTGCCATTATTTCCCCCCTCCCAAGTGGACATTTCACAATGCAGGTAGATACGCATTAACTTGCAAATAAGCATTAGACGCATATCAACCCTCTACGGCCCTCTGCATTTCTGTACATAATACATAGCCATATTTTTGATAGGAGGATTTGGATCAAACCCCATGGGTTTGACTGTTGGTGCAAGCAGCAATCTATTTTTCGCAAAAAAAAGCAATCTATTTTTCAATTTGGTAAATCTCAATCGATCTTATCTGTTCATTTTTTTGTATGATGCATCCAGAGTCAATTTGGCAGGACTCCAGCGCCGATAATCTTGTGGAGCAGCCTTCTTTGGTGAATCTGAAATAGGTTTCAAAAATGTTTGGTAAAAATGACTTCAGTGATGGTTCTGTTATAATTTGCGAGAAAGAGATCTCTTTGTTAAAGCTCAGAGCAAAGAAGAGTATTTTTTTGCAACCTTTGATTGATGGATTCAAAAGAATCTGTGAGAACACATGGACGTTTGAGACCATGTGTGTATGATAAATGATTGACACTTATAAGGAAGGTTTGAGGCTTTTTCTGGTTAAGTCATTATTTCATATGAACTTAATGTTTATGACTAACCGGTGGCGTTGAGTTGTGGTGTGTTACATGTGTTGGTGTGCGTGTGCAACATGTGTCTCTTGGCTGTGTTGATGTACAGGTGTGGAGCTCGGAGACAGTGGTCGATGGCGAGGTGAAGGTCAAGTAGAGACGTGTCGTTCCGACGGACCGGGAGCGGTGAAGGATGGGCGTGCCGTGCGGCGGACGTGTCATGCCGATGGACCCGGAGAGGTGAAGGGCGGACGTGAGACTTGGACCGACGGACCGGAGGGCCGGAGGACCAGCTGTGGTAGCTGGCACTTGGCTTCGACAAGCGAGAACACATGAGGATGTGCGATGCATCGGCCGAGTCGGGTGGAAGACGATGGCGTCGTGGCACTTGGCGGGAGGTCGGACACGGGCTTGCGTGCGGTGCAAGTGCCGTCGACCGAGTCAAGAAGGAAGGCGAAGGCGTTGTGCACGGCGGGAGGTCGGACATGCATCCGCATCGGTGCCGGTGGTCGGGGTGTGAGAACCACACTCCGTCTACGGCGCTGGTTTGGTAGTTGAGCCTCAAAAAGCTACCCGCTATGGTTTCTGAGTTTGGGCTTCAAAACTCGGGGTGGCCGGTTTCCGAGTTTGGGCCTCAAAACTCGGGGTGGACGGTTTCTAGGTTTGGGCCTCAAAACCTGGGCTAGCGGGTTTACCGGTTTGGGCCTCAAAACCGGACAGAGGTTAGTATGCGGAACGGTCGACGCATGGCGGCACCGAGAGGCTTGCGTTGCGGCGAAGCTATCGGTGAGGAAGGCGCGGTGGTCGACGTGACGACACGTGGCGACATCCTGGAGCTTGCGTCAAGGCAAAGCGAAGGATGAGAAGGCACGTGGCCGTCGGATGAAAACTGCTAGAGTTGGACGGTTTTACCCCTAGGGGGTATTTGGGTTGAGTGCTTCATGTAAGGGCGTTTTTGTCTTCAGACGTGCGCCTATATATATATGTGAAGGGGCTGTGTTGAACAACAATCCTTGGAGGTGTTCCCATTCTCATTTTGTGTTGTGAGGAGTGGCTAGGGTTAGAGGAGAGACGACTCTTGTTCTTGAGCTTTTTGCCATCCGAGCTTTGTTGTTGCTAGGAGTGGCTTGTAACCCGACACCACGATCAATACAATCCTTCATCTTGCTGAATCCAAGGATCAAATTTGTGCTCCTCGTTGTGTGGTGTTTTTGTGCTTTGCTTTTCTTGTTTTCCCCTCTTTTGCTCTTCACGAGATTTCTCGATTCGAGGGAAGTTTTGCAAATCCGTTTCAACCATCTCCTAGAGCATCGTGAGAGACATCTTTCTACCGAAGGGTCTTCTCTAATTCCTCACGAGCTAGTAGATCGGGCGGATTTCGTTTTGGATCCCGTTCTTGCTCCTTTGCCCCGAAATTTTTTGATTCATCGATTTGGAGTTAGGTTCGAGCCAAGTTCTCTTAGGAGTAGCTCACTAACATCCTTGTGACCCCTCCTACGAAGTTTGAGCCTTAGAGCTTTTGATTTGGGGGAGAACGGGTTGACTCGGCGGAAGAAGAACATAGTTTTGGGGGCATCGACTGGTCAGTGTGCATAACCCTCGAGGAGGTCTGCATAACCCTCGAGGAGGTCTGCATAACCCTCGAGGAGTCCCTTCTCAAGACAGAACCGATCCTTGAGAGGCACCCCTCGAGCGCGGTTTCAGACACACCTCGAGCGTGGTTTCAGGCACACCTCGAGCGCTTTTTCAGATACCCCTCGAGAGGCACCCCTCGAGCACTCCTTAGGCACCCCTCGAGCACCCTTCAGGCACCCCTCGAGCGGCATCCCTCGAGCTATCCTCGGGTACCCCTCGATTATGGAGGTTTCCCATGCGAACAAGGCCAGGTTTGAGACCCTCGATTACGGAGATTCCCGAGCGAACGAGGCTCTCCTCGGGCCCCTCAATTACGGAGTTTCCCCGAGCGAATGAGGCCAGCCTCGAGAAGCTTTTGGGGTCGGGTTTTGAAGGTGTTCTCTCGACTTGGTGATCCAGCTTTTGTGTGAGCTTTCTTGTGGTGTCCCGCTGTGTTCCTAGGGAACATCCACTTAATCATTTGGGTCGTGGACATCACGTACGTCGGTTTTGCTTTTGGGGTGATTTTTGGGGACAAGGGCCATCCATTTCACGAGTTGAAATTTGAGGCTCCCATTCACCCCGCTCTAGTCGCCAATTCGGTCCTTCAATTTGTATCGAAGCCAGTTAAGGATCTCTCTACCTTAACTGGTTCCGGATCCGCGAAGGCGACCTTTTAGAGTGGTTTTGCTTCTGACGTTGTTTATCGAGGTGTTGAGCTTTTAGAGTGGTTTTGCTTCCGACTTTGTGTGTCGAGGTGTTAAGCTTTTGTTTTGCTAACACTAACGATGCTTTTAGAAATGGCATCGAGTTCTTCTTCAGGTATGTCTTTGTCCTCAGGTTTGAATGATATGCGATCGAGGATGACATTTTGGGAAGAAGGAAGAGTGGGGCTCTTGCGACGGAACGCGAGGTGGATGCTTTGCTAGACTTCCTAGGAGATGATGAGCATTCAACGGAGGATTGTATACGTGAACTTGGCAAGGCCAAGAAAGGTACACTTGCCGCTAGTCTTGGGATTTTGTCCCAACTATTTGATGCTTGTTATGATGATAACATTAGATATGATAAACTTTGTGATACCTTGCGTAGAAAGATCAAGAAGTTGAAATGCTCTATTGCTAGGTTGAAATGTGGTCTTTCTCATTGGAAGTCTAGTGCATCTTTACCTTGCACCTCTTGTAGTGACATGGTTAGGAAGAATGATGAGCTATGCTTTTCTCTTGCTAGCTTAAAATCTGAAAATGATATATTGAAATCAAATGCTTCCATACCATGTCTTGTATGCTTTAACTTACGCAAGGATTTTGTTTATGCTAAATCTGAAATAGCCTTGCTTAGGTCAAAAGCTGCTTTACCAAGTGGGTCTTGTGAGTCTTTGCATGCTGAAATTAATGAACTAAAGTTGACTCACACAACATGTATAGATGAACTTGAGCATGCTAGGGCTGAAATTGATGAGATAAATTTTAGGCCTTGTAGCTTGTGCTCTTTGAATAAAAATGCTTGTCTTACTTCTTGTGCTAATCATGATTCTTTGTTTGATGTGAATGGTGATGTTTCTTCCACCAATTTCATGTGCACATCGTGCATTGATTTAGAAAAAGAAGTTTTGGTTTTGAAACAAATGCGCGATGATATGAGTGCTAAATTGATTGAGCACAATGATATGAGTGCCAACCTTGAGAAGGAGATTGAGCTCTTGCGTACCACATATGCTGAGTGCATTGGAAAGGAGATGGAAAACTTGAAAAATGCTCCTTGTGGTACTTGTGATCACCTCATTGTTGAGAATGAGGTTTTAGCCAAAAGATGCAAGAGTCTTTGTGCTAAGTCATCTGATTCACGCAATTCTTGCAACTCTGATGTTGATATTTCTAAGTTTGCATCTTTGCAACCGAAGTTGAGTTCTTGTGTTGCGCGTGAGTCTTTTGACGATAGCACTTGTGCCAAGGATTTGGATAGCTCTTTCATAGCTAGTCCTAACCTTGTTGTTTCTTCGAGTAATGTCCAAGGGATTTCTCATGGCAAGAGTGCTTCTCACATTTTTGGAACTCGTGTTCCCAATCCTACATTCCATTGCACCTTTTGCAAGAAAGATGGACATTCATTTGATTTTTGCTTTCGTTGTGTCAAACACGAGCGACGTATTTGAGCTAAGGCTTTTAGGAAGCCACGTAGTCTTTCCCATGGCACGTGTGCTCCTAGTGTTGGCACCAAGTTGAATGTTGATGCTTCTTGTTCTAAGTCCCAAGGGACTTCTCACTTGTTGGAGGATGGTGTGCCTTCCTATAGGCCTTTGTACCATTGCTCTTTTTGTGAGAAAGATGGGCATCAAGAATGCTTTTGCTATCGGCGTGCCAAACGCTTGCGCCAAGCTCGCTCTTCTAGGAAATTGGTGGTTCATAGCCCTTCTCATGCCATGAACGCTTGTGCTCCTAGTAAGAAGCCCTTCTTTGTCGATGGGTTTTATGACTCCTTTTCTAGTGGGTTACGTCATGCTCGTGGACATGCTTCAAATGCTTCTTGTGTTGGTCCACGACATGCTTCTCATGATGCTTCTATTGGTTCTTCTCAAAAGTCCTTGGGAGATGCTTGCCTCTTTGCCCGTGATACAACTCGTTCTTCTCCTCGAGTTGTCCTTTTGAGGAATGCTTCCAAGGATGTTTCAAAATTGCATTTGAACCAACATTTGCATCATGCTAACCCACATGATAAGTTGAGTGCTCCTTTGAGATGTGTGACCAAGTCTTGGGTTCCCAAGTACATGCTTGTTAACCCTTCGGGATCCAAGACTCAGGTTACTTTGTCCTCTTGTGTGTAGATATGAGGACACGGGGTGGAGAACATGCGCCTGATGGAGCTTGATCTTTTAGATGTGATCAAGACACTACTAGGAATCAGGCCTTGGAAAACGCTTATATTTGGTTGCAATATGGCTATTTTGGTTGCAACTGGAGTCAATTGCATCTACGTCTAGTGGTCAACAGATGGTTGCAGTTGGAACGGTGCAATAGCCTTAGACAACCACTTAAGATGTGGCGTTGCAACAGATTTTGCTATTGCAATGAACAAAAAAACATAATGCAACCAATGCTTGGTTGCAAGAACAAATATTGCAACGATTAGATTGGTTGCCTAAGGTTAGATTGCGACAATTTTTTTGGCTGCAATATTGCATGTTTGCCACGAACGAATGTGTTGTCATAGAAAAGTATTGCCACTCCAAAACTACGTGGGCATATGGTCATATTACCACGAAGTGTGATCCATTGCATTAAAGTGCTTTTGCAACATATCAGATATGGTGGCAATAGATAATATGGTAATGCAACGAACTGAAGGACCGAAAGTGCTACCAGAAAGCGACCAGAGGGGGGGGGGGTGAATGGGAGCTTCAAATTTCTTTTCAGAAACTTGTTGCTACTGTTCCGAGAATCAACCCCAAAAGCAAACCTAGAGCTTGTAAGTGTCCACGACCCTAGTTGTAGGGTGGATGCTTCCAAGAAGCACAGCGAGACACTACACAACTCTAGAAACCCAACGCAAAAGCCGGAATTCAAAACCGACAACGGACGAACAAAACACGGACGAAACAGTACAGAAGAACCTGCATCGGAAGCTGGCAGCTTCCGATGGTTGTTGATGGTCCTTAAACACCTGTTTTACCATCAACATTTTACCCTAAAGTTCACCAAAAAGGCATGAAATGTAGTCAAATAGGTTTCAAACTAACCAAATTCCACATGTCCATAGATTTTTATTTGAATGCAGGATTTGGACCAAATTTGGAGAATGGACCCACCAGGAGACGAGCCCACTCACCAGGACCCATTTGGGCCCGAGTGGGGTGGCGCCCGCCAACCAGAGGTGGCGCCCGCCACCCAAATGTGGCGCCCGCCACATGGAGAGGCCCAACTCTCCCCCTTTGCCACGTCACTGATCCGTGTGACCATCCCAAGGCCAAATCTTGGCCCTTGGTCACTAGGTCAGTGGCATCGGACGGCTCAGGAGTGAGTGGCGTGGATCAAGGCCGAATGGCGGTTACTTGGACATGCGACCGACCTACCAACCGCCTCTCTGGAGCTCCTGGATGCCGTTGAAGCCAAGGCGGTGCATCCAACGGTGATGGAGGTCGCGGCCGCCACCTAGGGCTGGCGCCCGCCACTAGGGTTAGCCCTAGGTCGGCTGGCTGCCCCCTATAAATACCCCCCTCACTCATTTAGGCTATAAATACCCCCCTGAGGCATCACTTCATTCATATCCCACAATATCCCAAAGAAAGCAACACACAAGCAAGAGAACCAAGTGAGGGTCAAGTTAGAAGCTCAGAGAGCTTATGCAAGTAAGTTAGCTAGTAGAGAGAGTATAGCTCTTGTGCCCTCGCTACAGCGCGGCTCTTAGTTTAGCACAGCTCAGCCTAAGTCCTTGGTAAAAGGAGCGTAGAGCTTGCTAAGAGAGAAGCGGGTGCGAGCGACTGGCATCGGAGGTCGGTTGATTTCCCGGCGTCTCTGGTCTGGTTTGCTCTCTTGTATCTCAGGTACATTTATCTTTATCTCAGTATTACTTTAAGCATTACTTTCAGTATTACTTTATCAAGTACCTTGAGTGTGACCTAGCTATCCTACAGTTCAATTCACTTAGCCATAGTAGTTAATCTCTAGTGTGCTTAGTGATTGATCTTTGCCAATAGGTTGCTTAGTTAGTTTAGTGTTTATCTTATTAAGTCAAGTATTTGCTCTGACGTCTGCAAGGGTGTCTCTATTCAAAGCTAGGGTAGAGATAGTTAGAATATAGTTAAGCGTGGTGCTTAGTTATAGACTTACCTTCAGATACGGCTGGACCCCCGGATAGCTATGGTAGCAAGCAGGTGGTGACAGCCCTGTGCGCCTTGAATTCCACCACGTAGTTGGCCCAGTTTAACAGTAAGGCTCGTTGTGCTAGCGTTCAACCTAAGTCAGTGGTAAAGGCTAGTACGCCTCGATACTTGATAAGATAGGAATACAACTTTACTTAACTTAGTTGCTTTATTGACTTTTGCCTGCCTTGCTTCGTAACTGTCTTGCTTCATAGTTATCTTGCTTCATGGTTATCTAGGAGTAGTTATTAGTTAGTAGTTAGTTATCTTAGTTACCCTTATTTACCATCTATCTATTTAGTTATCCACCTTACCTTACCATCCATTTCATCCTTGCCTATCCACCCATATATTCTTTCTAGCCTTTCATCCCCTCTCTTCCCTTCTCCCCTTTTCCTTTTTCTTATTTCTTCGACTCTCATCCCCTCCTTGACTCGACTCATACACCACCCTAGCCTTCCCTTGGGATCAAATAAATCGACACCTGGTACTCCCAGGCGAAGTGCTACTACGATAGTTCTGTGCGCTTGCAGAATCTCCTCCTGGTAGATTTCATTCTCTCTAGCTAGCTCCTACTAGTGTCGGGATTGACAACCCCACTTGACATTAGTAGATAGATGCTTTAGCTTCATTCCTTTAGGTATAGTGACCGGACTTGCTACAAGCACTTCTAACACCGTTGCCTGGGATAGATTCCATAGTCTACTCCTAGTAACGACGTTAGCAAGTGCCAACAAGCATTTCTGGGCCGTTACCGGGGATAGTTGCCTAGCTCTATCTTTAGTGAAGCTAAGAACTACCAACAATGGTCAGGCGTCGGAAGCTTCCGATGCAAAAAGGTCAAGTCTGGAACCTTACTGCATAGCCATCGGATGCTGGCTACAGTGAAGCCCTAGCATCCGATGTAAGACCCTCGGACGCTCCGATGGCAACGGAGGTGCCGATGGTCAGCTTCCGATGCTCCTTAGAAAACACTGTTAGATGACACATGGCATCGGATGCATCCGCTGTGATGAACACAACATCCGATGGTCCTGACGTCAGCGTCCGATACCCCCGAAACAACACTGTTCTTCCGCGGATTCAACCCGATCTCCTCTGAATCAAAAGCTCTAAGGCTTAGACTTGGTATGAGGAGTTCCAAGGGAGTTAGTGAGCTATCCCAAAGAGATCATGGCTCGAACCTAACTCCAAATCGATGAATCGGAAGAATTCGGGGCAAAGGGAGAAAAACCGATCCAAAATGAAAATCAACCAATCTACTAGCTCGTGAGGTTAGAGGTGAATTCCTTCGGTGGAAAGAAGTGCCTCACGATCTAGAACAACTTGATTCAAATGGATTTGCAAAAGACGCATTAAGTAGAGAGATCGATCAACGGGAAAATCGTGGAGAAAAGCAATCCGTGAAGAACAACACCAAAACGCGAATCACAACCACGAATTTGCAACCGTGTGGCTACCACACGCTACAACAGTGAGATTACGGTCTCACTTCCTCAAAATCTCACGAACACAGAGGTATGATTGTCTTCTCTGTGGATCTTAGTTCGCTACAGCAGAGGATAGGGAGAGCAGGAAAACCTAGAAGGCAAAATAGCAAATGACTGAGATAGGATGGGAGGTGGGTGTCTCCCTCTACTTATCCTAATTCTAATTCCCACTCTACCCCTAGTTATTTACAGAGCGAACCAGCCAAACCCTAAGGCTATCCTGGACCAACTCGAAGATGATGATGATCCGACGGCCACGCCCGCACGACTGGTAGCGTTGCCTCGACACAACCTCACCGATTGCCGCCACGTGCCACCTCCGCTCTGGCCGTCCTTTTCCCGGACTTCGCCCCCAGTTTTGAGGCACAAACCGGGAAACCAACCTTCACGATCAACCCGCGGTTTTGAGGCCCAAACCGGGAAACCAGCCGTCCATCGCCTGAGTTTTGTGGCCCAAACTCAGAAACCCGCAGCGCCCAGGTTTTGAGGCCCAAGCATGGAAACCGTCCTCAGCCCTAGTTTTGTGGCCCAAACTCGGAAACCATCCGCGCCCAGGTTTTGAGGCCCAAACCTGGAAACCGTCCACTCGGTGGTTTTTCTGTGGCTCAACCACCAAACCGAACCGTAGAGGGGATGCACCGCCCGTGCACCCCGTCCACCGACACGTGTCCCCAGGTCCTCAACCCAAGCAACACCGTGCCCGCAAGTCTTTGCTCGTCGCTGTCCCAGGCTGTCAGCCACCACAGCTGATCCTCAGGCCACCGGTCCCTCAGTCCAAGCCTCACGTCCACCCTTCGCCACTCTCGGTCCATCGACACGGCACGTCTCTACTTGACCTTCACCTTGCCTTTGATCACTGTATCCGTGCTCGACACCTGCACAACACAAGCCAAAGAACATGCACATTATCCCAGTTGACAATCACTCATCACTCGAGACTCGGCATACACCCATGTATCTGCAATCTCCCCCTTGATGAGTGCATTGTCAACTACCAACACAAATCATAATGGAATAGAAGAAGGAAGAAGAAGGAGAAGGAACTCGACCAAATGACCCAAAAGCATATCAAAGCCGAAGAAGGTCAAGTGAAAAGAGCAAGACAACTTGGTCCCCAAAGACATGGGCAACGGCTCGACGCAACCAAGCAAAGCAAAGCTAGCCCTCAAGAAGAGGTAGAATAGGCTCAACACCACTAGCGAGAAAACCCGATATCAATTGAAATACCAATTGAAAATCAAGCAGAATAGAGCTAGCCCTCAAGAAGAGGCAGAACGGGCTCAACACCGCTAGCGAGAAGGTTCGATACCAACTGAAGAGCATAACAGAAAAGGCGCTAGTCCCTCAAGAAAGAGGCAAAGGCTCAACACAACTAGCTACAAAAAAAAATGCTCCGAACCAATTAACCAATTAGAGATTTCAGAAAAGCTTCGAATCAACTAGAAAGTTCAAAATCCAAAAAATCCGAGCCAGCTCAATACTCCCCCTCCAATAGTGCACACAACCAGGAAGTCTCTCCCTTAGTTGATCTTATGATTTGAGAGAATTTATCCCCCCTTTATGATTTGGCAAATTTCTCCCCCTTAGTTGAAAATGCACTATCAGGTATCTCCCCTCCAAATGCATATGAGTTAAAATGCAAGTTAGCAGCTTCAGGAATATAGTCTAGAGAACGAAAAGATGCTCTACACAGTATAACTCCATTGACTCAACAAGAAGCATACATGCCGGCAAAGGCTCAAACTGATCACCAAATACGAAATCTGAAAATTTGAGCAAAAAGAGCAGTTTTCAGCCAAAAAGGTATTCACCATCAAAATAGCACTAAACATGTATAGACAGGAAGTCAAACAAGTGCTAAACATGTATACAAGGTGAACTACCCCTAGCAAGGTTCAATCATCATGCTATAGAATGAAACATAGACTTGTGTAGTCACATTTTATCGAAGTTGCAGCGGTTAAATTACACAAGTTCAAATTTCAGCATGTGATTGCGAGAGGTTGAAGGCTTGTAATTGCCTAACTTTTCAACTGTGCGAAGCCTATGCAGAAGCAATCAGAAGCTTAAAGCAACAGTCTCGGTCATACACTACACAGCTCAAGTTTAACTCAAAGTGCCATGAGAAACAGTCTCGATACTGTGATGTGCTGACAAGCAATCCCATCTGGATCTTTCCAATTCACTTATCTTGGTTCAAATTTAAAACCAGAATATGAACATACCAAGCAAGTGAATGACTCAGAACTAGAGACATAGCAACCTAGCATATATGAAAAGCACAAGTGATTTCAACATATTCTACACATGCTAGTTGCATATCTCAATGGTGAACTTTTTCAAGTTTTATGTTCATTAAGCAAATTCACCATTCATAAAATAGCTCAACTCACAACATGTATCAGTGATCAGAAAGAGCATAAGCTACAAGCACCATCATAAAGCATCGGAGCATACACTATACAGAGCATAGTCACATTCCAAAGATTATATACATGAAGCTCTAAATGTAAATATGCAAGATGAAATGCAAAGATGCATGATGAAATGCAAAAACTAACTCACTTATCCGAAAAGATACCAATTGAAGAACAAAAAGTCAGTTTATGAAACAGGAACCAAAATGTTTCCCCCATCTAAAAGGGGAAACACACACCAAGCTCACCTCTCAACCTAGCAAAAGTTGATTGGTCTAAAGGCTTGGTGAAAATATCAGCCAACTGATGATGAGTATCGACATGGCGAAGGTCGATATCACCCTTCTCATAATGGTCTCGCAGAAAGTGAAAGCGCACATCAATGTGTTTGGTCTTAGAGTGCAACACGGGGTTCTTAGCAACGCTAATAGCACTCGTGCTGTCACAAAGCAAAGGAACGCGAGAAAAGCTCAGACCAAAATCACGCAAAGTGGCCATCATCCAAAGCAACTGGGAACAGCAGCTAGCCGCAGCAACATACTCAGCCTCCATGGTAGACTGGGCGACACTAGACTGCTTGCGAGAAGACCACGATACAAGAGAAGAACCAATAAACTGGCAAGTCCCAGAAGTGGACTTGCGCTCAATTCGGCAGCCAGCAAAATTGGCATTAGAATAACCGCAAAGGGAAAGGGTGGAGGAAGCAGAATACCAAATCCCAAACTCTGGAGTGAAGCATAAGTACCTCATAATGCGCTTGACTGCCTGACGGTGAGAGGTGCGCGGCGACGACTGAAATCGCGTGCAAAGACACACCGCGAACTGGATGTCCGAGCGTGTCGCCGTCAGGTACAACAGCGACCCGATCATACTCCGGTACTCCTTCTGGTCCACAGCTTCTCCATCCACATCCGCATCCAGGGCCGCCGTGGTCGGCATGGGTGTTGGAAGAGGTTTGGCCTCACTCATGTCAAACTTCTTTAGGATGTCCTTGGTGTACTTGCCCTGGTGCACGAACGTCCCCTCTCGGGATTGCTTGATTTACAACCCGAGGAAAAACGTCAACTCTCCCATCATGCTCATCTCAAACTCCCTGCTCATAGTGTCTGCAAACTTGGCAAACAAAGCATGAGAAGAACCACCGAAAATGATATCACCTATGTAAATCTGGACCAAAAGAGTATCACTGCCTTGCTTGAGGAGAAAAAGTGTTTTATCCACGCATCCCATTTTAAAACCCTTAGCAAGCAAAAAGGTTTTCAACCTATCATACCAGGCTCTAGGGGCTTGTTTCAAACCATACAAAGCTTTGTGAAGTTTAAAGACATGGTTTGGAAACTTGGGATTTTCGAAACCAGGGGGTTGTTTCACATACACCTCCTCTTCTATGTAGCCGTTTAAGAAGGCACTCTTGACATCCATTTGAAAAAGTTTAAACCCTTTGGATGCAACAAAAGCCAAGAGTATTCTAATTGCCTCCAAACGAGCTACAGGAGCAAAAGTCTCCTCATAGTCTATCCCCTCCTTCTGACTATACCCGTGGGCTACTAGTCTGGCCTTGTTTCTCACAACATGGCCATCCTCTCCTTGTTTGTTTTTGAAAACCCATTTTGTACCAATAGGGTGACACCCAGGAGGAAGAGGAACCAAAACCGAAACCCGATTTCTCTCAAAGTTTTCTAACTCCTCATGCATGCCATTGACCCAATCTGGATCAGATAAAGCGTATCCAACATCTCGGGGTTCAAAATCAGCAACAAATGCAGAATGAGCAAAGTGAGAGATTTGTTGTGACCTAGACCGAGTGACACGTTTGCCGATGCTGCCAATCATCTGTTGAGGCGGGTGTTGGCGCTGAATGTGTCGTGGCGCCTCCGAGCTGAAGAGACCTCCCCCTCAACAGCAGCTGGTGCCTCCTCAGGTACAAAAGGTACCACTCGAGGTGGCGGATCCCACGGCCCCCAAGTAGTCGAAGAAGAGGGATCAGGGCCGTGAGTGGTAGTAGAGGCCGCTCTTTGCGGCACAGCTGGTGGAGGTGGTGCTGGGTCATCCATCCCTTCAGCACCCTCGTCCTCATCATCAAAAAGAGGCTCGCCAACCTCATGATCACCTGCACGCTCAAAACGAGAAGAAGGACAAACCATGGTCTCGTCGAAGGTGACATCGGATGTCTCCATGACTCGGTTAGTGTCAAGGTTAAGTACACGATATGCACGAGTATGAGTGCCATAACCCAAAAACACACCGTCAGAAGAACGAGACTCAAACTTGTCCAGGTTGCCTTTCTTGAGTATAAAATAGTGGCAACCAAAAACTCAAAAATAACTCACTTTGGGCTGTCTTCCAAAATGCAACTCATAAGAAGTCTTTTTCAAGAAAGCTCAGAGAAAAATGCGATTGGAAATGTAGCATGCAGTGCTCATAGCTTCGGCCCAATATCGCCTAGGAGTCCTATGCTCATCGAGCATCGTCCTGGCCATCTCAACAAGGGTCCGATTCTCTCTCTACAACACCATTCTGTGGCGGTGTGTAGGGGGAAGAAAACTGATGCTCTAAACCCAAAGAGTTACAAAACTTCTCAAAATCTGAGTTCTTAAACTCGGAACCATTATCACTACGGATACCTCGCATTGAGTTCAAAGGGAACTCATTCTGAAGACACAAAATCAGATTACGAGGAAAAGAGAAAGTCTCGGTCTTCTCAGCTAAAAAGAAGACCCACGAATATCTCGAAAAATCGTCAACAACAACAAGCACGTACCACTTTCCCCCAACCGAACTCACCCGAGTCGGACCAATAAGGTCCATATGCAAAAGCTCTCCAGGGCGCTTAGTCATGACCTGAGTCACTGGATGGTGGGGAGCGGCAACCATCTTCCCATGTCTACAAGAATGGCAAACAAGATCCTTCTCCATAGACAACTTGGGCAATCCTCGGATTAGGCCAAGTGAGCTAAGCCTTGCAAGCAAGTCGAAGCTCAAATGTCCAAGTCTCCTATGCCACTTCCAAAGATCAGAGGAGGAAGGTCCAGCCACAAGACAACGAGAAATGCCAAAAGAATCCGAGAAGTTTGCACGAAAGACTTTCCCAAAGGGCGAAATCAAACAAACAAGATTGCCCTGAGGATCCAAAATACGACTGAGATTTGGCTTAAAACAAATCTCATAGTCATCATCAAAGAGTTGTGAAACAGAAAGAAGGTTAAAATGCAAGTTAGAAACAAGAGCAACATCCGCAACACAAAGTGCTCATTAACTCGCACCGACCCACGAGACAACACTTTACCTTTGCTATTGTCGCCGAAGGTGATAAACTCCTTTCTGGCAACAGGACTAAGACTGGAGAACCACTTGACGTTTCCGGCATGTGCCTTGAGCAAACTGGAATCCACCAACCAAACGTTCTCCAATCGTTTTACCTACATCAATAAAAAGACATAGGGTGAGCATACGGTCCAACACAGGGGTTAGTGAAGTAGGAAGAATACCAGTGTTGAGCCGGCTGCTCAAAAGAATGGTTAGCAGAAAAACCATTCCTAGCCCGCCTACGGGAAGAGCGATCACCATGTAGAGGAAAACGTGGTCCGCTAAGGGAGGAGCGTCCATCGCGATACTCAAAACGCGGTGGAGGGAAATGCTCAACAACAAAGCCACCAACACGGGGTCCATAGCCCACAACTGCAGGCTCCCGCCGGGCACGACCTCCTCGCGGCCTAGGCCTAGGGACTTGAGGTTTTGGACCTCTAGGCCTAGCAGCACGCCTCTGAACATTTGACACATGTACATCATGGAAAGGATGGTACATGTCCGTGTTGTTCATCTCCTTTGCACGGCGCGCCTCTCTCTTGCGCCGAAAGCAAAACTCACTCAAGTGTCCATCTCTCCCACATTGCTCACAATGGTACCTCACCGCTCTCATAGGGGGTTGTTGGTACTCACGGTAGTGGGTGTGGATCACTTTGCCCTTCTGTGGCATAAGCTCCTCCTGGTAGGTGGCATTGTGTCTAGCTTGTTCTTGAGGTGGTTTGGTTTTGGAGCCCACGACTGTTTCTTGGGTGGAGCTCTTGGACGTTCAACAAACACTCCATCCTTGGTGTTAGGCTTTAGAGGCTCTTTGGGTGGAATCTTAGTAAGCTTGGGAGTAGTGGTGGAGTTGGGCTTCTCACATGGGTTAAGACCACTCGACTCTCCAATCTTGCCAGAAGATGAAACATCGACACCCTGAGCAAAACCTACACCTGGATCTCCAGCAGCACGCTTGAACTGGGAGATCATCATCCCAAGCTGCGGCTCACCACTAGACACCCATGACAAGATGGTCCGAAGGTATGTGTTTTCCTCCTCGGTTTGCATCTTGTCATGCTTCACATTGGCTATCTCCATCTCCAAGCCCTCACACAAAGCGCACCTAGACACACAAGTGCTACCCGAGCTGGCCTTCTCAAGAGACACAATCTTGGCATTCTTCTCTGCCAACTCGGTTTGCAAGCCTGCACATGACTTGCACGCACCCAACAGCGAGGATCTAGCCTTAAGCTCATCCACCTCTCCAACCAACGCAGCATACTTACCTCTCAAGGTGAGAAGGTCAGTCATGTGCGTGGTGCACATCTCGCACTCGGCCTCCTCAGAGACAACTACGGTGGACTTGGCAAACTCAAGCTCCTTCACTGTATCCTCCCACTTCTGCCTAAACTCCTTCCGCTCTCTAGCCGCACGCCTAAGCAACTTATCTTGACTAAGAAGGGCGGCAGTAAGTTTCTCAACCTCAGCAGAAAGCTCGTTGGGGGTCAGAGATACCTGAGAGGTGTCGTCGTCGTCGTCGTTCTGAGGGATCTCCTCCAGCTCGCCATCGACCTCCTTGCCGAGGGCCATGGTGCAAAAGCCCTCGTTGTCAGTGAAGAAGCAGAGGTCGTTCAGCTTGTCCTCGATCCTCTTCTTCTTCTCGGACTCGTCATCACTCGAGGAAGTGGAGTCGTCATCCGAGTCATCGACGTCGCTGAGCGTGGCGAAGAAAGCACGCTGCTCAGCCTGGGCCTTCTCCAAGTACTTGGTCTTGATGTACTCCTTGTTGAAGCCGCCCTTCCGCTTGTGCTTCGCAGGGACGTACTTCTCCTTGCGCTTGCCGGAGTCATACTTGTGCCCATGATCCGCGTTGCCGAAGACTTGCTTGTTCTTCTTCGGGCAATTGGCGATGAAGTGGTTGGGGTCGCCGCACTCGAAACAACCTGAGCGTCCTCCTCCGCGGCGACGGTTCATGCGGTTGTTGTGGAACCGCGAGAACCGGTTGGCGAGCAAAGCTAGCTCGTCATCCCCCATGAACTCCAGCTGCTCCTCTGTGACAGAAAGAAGTGAAGAGAGTGCAAATTCTCCAGAGGGGTTAGTAGAAGAGCCAGAAAGCAAAGCCATCGATGGGCCAGAAGGATTTTCATAAGAAGCCCTCACCATGGCATCAATCTCACTGGACTTGAGCTTACTGAAGAGCTCGTTGCACGTGAGGGTCTCATAGTTAGACGATTCGATGATCGCCTGAACCTTGGAATCCCACACCGACCGATCAAGAGTATGCAAAAGCTTCAAAGCCCTCTCATGATCGTCGAAAGGCAACAGCTCCTTGTTAGCCCTCATCCTGTTGACAATCACCTGAAAGCGAGCGAATAAACTTTCTATGCTCTCGCCAGGCATGTGTCGAAAGTTCTCATACTCCCGCTTGTGCGACTCGTAGAGATGAGATTTGACTTGAGTGGTTCCCTCATGGAAACGCATGAGGGTCGCCCAAATCTCACGAGCCGTGGGGAGATGAGAAACGCGATCAAACTCAGACATGCTCAAACAGGAGAAAAGAGCATTATGGGCTCGGCTATTGGCATCGTGCTCATCGATCTGATGCTGAGTTGCACGAGCAGCCAAGACCACGTAATCTGCAGAGTTGCAAATATCCCAGACAGAAGCACCCATGCTCTGAAGATAGGCCGACATGCGTATCTTCCAATACGCATAGTTCGTCCCATCGAAAAACGACGGTTTGCCCACGCCGCGATCCATGTCGCCTTCTGTGGATCAGGAACCGGCTAAGGTGGAAGATCCTTAACCCGCTCTGATACCAATTGAAAGACCGAAAGTGCTACCAGAAAGCGACCAGAGGGGGGGGGGGTGAATTGGAGCTTCAAATTTCTTTTCAGAAACTAGTTGCTACTGTTCCGAGAATCAACCCCAAAAGCAAACCTAGAGCTTGTAAGTGTCCATGACCCTAGTTGTAGGGTGGATGCTTCCAAGAAGCACAGCGAGACACTACACAACTCTAGAAACCCAACGCAAAAGCCGGAATTCAAAACCGACAACGGACGAACAAAACGCGGATGAAACAGTGCAGAAGAACCTGCATCGGAAGCTGGCAGCTTCCGATGGTCAGGCGTCGGAAGCTTCCGATGCAAAAAGGTCAAGTCTGGAACCTTACTGCATAGCCATCGGATGCTGGCTACAGTGAAGCCCTAGCATCCGATGTAAGACCCTCGGACGCTCTGATGGCAACGGAGGCGCCGATGGTCAGCTTCTGATGCTCCTTAGAAAACACTGTCAGATGACACGTGGCATCAGATGCATCCGCTGTGATGAACACAACATCCGATGGTCCCGACGTCAGTGTCCGATGCCCCCGAAACAGCACTGTTCTTCTGCGGATTCAACCCGATCTCCTCCGAATCAAAAGCTCTAAGGCTTAGAGTTGGTATGAGGAGTTCCAAGGGAGTTAGTGAGCTATCCCAGAGAGATCATGGCTCGAACCTAACTCCAAATCAGTGAATCGGAAGAATTCGGGGCAAAGGGAGAAAAACCGATCCAAAACGAAAATCAACCGATCTACTAGCTCGTGAGGTTAGAGGTGAATTCCTTTGGTGGAAAGAAGTGCCTCATGATCTAGAACAACTTGATTCAAACGGATTTGCAAAATACGCATTAAGTAGAGAGATCGATCATCGGGAAAATCGTGGAGAAAAGCAATCCGCGAAGAACAACACCAAAACGCGAATCACAACCACGAATTTGCAACCGTGTGGCTACCACACGCTATAACAGTGAGATTACGGTCTCACTTCCTCAAAATCTCACGAGCACAGAGGTATGATTGTCTTCTCTGTGGATCTCAGTTCGCTACAGCAGAGGATAGGGAGAGCAGGAAAACCTAGAAGGCAAAATAGCAAATGACTGAGATAGGATGGGAGGTGGGTGTCTCCCTCTACTTATCCTAATTCTAATTCCCACTCTACCCCTAGTTATTTACAGAGCGAACTAGCCAAACCCTAAGGTTATCCTGGACCAACTCGAAGATGATGATGATCCGACGGCCACGCCCGCACGACTGGTAGCGTTGCCTCGACGCAACCTCACCGATTGCCGCCACGTGCCACCTCCGCTCTGGCCATCCTTTTCCCGGACTTCGCCCCCGGTTTTGAGGCACAAACCGGGAAACCAACCTTCACGATCGACCCCCGGTTTTGAGGCCCAAACCGGGAAACTAGCCGTCCATCGCCTGAGTTTTGTGACCCAAACTCAAAAACCCCCAGCGCCCAGGTTTTGAGGCCCAAACCTGGAAACCGGACGCGTCCGGTCGAGCGAAATTCAATTTGGGAGCTCTCTGTTCCTGACCGGACTCACTGAGCCTGAGCGTCCGGTCACAAGAAGCCAACCCTGATGAACAGTGTGACGGGTGCGTCCGGTTAGTTAAAGACCGAGCGTCCGGTCAAGTTCCAGAAAGGCACAGTCAACGTGTTCATCGACCGGACTCTGGACTGTGCGTCCGGTCGCCCCGACCCCAGCGTCTGGTCACCCCGACGCAGCTCCGTTCGTCCACCGATTCAACTCGATCTCACCCAAAACAAATCCTCTAGGGATCAAACTTGGTGAGAGGAGTCACAAGGATGATAGTGAGCTATCTCTAAGAGATCATGGCTCGAACCTATCTCCAAATCGATGAATCGAAGAAATTCGGGGGAAGGGTGAAAAACTTGACCCGAAACGAAAATCGACCGATCTACTAGCTCGTGAGGTTATAGGAGAATTCCTTCGGTGGAAAGAAGTGCCTCATGATCTAGAACAACTTGGTTCAAACAGATTTGCAAAAGACGCACCGAGCAAAGAGATCGAACGACGGGAAAAACGTGGAGAAAAGCAATCCGTGAAGAACAAGAACAAAACACGAATCACAACCACGAATTTGCAACCGTGTGGCTACCACACGATACAATAGTGAGATTACGGTCTCACTTCCTCAAAATCTCCAGTACACAAAGGTATGGTTCTCTGCGGATCTCAGTTGCTACAGCAGGGGAGTGAGAGAGCAGGAAAACCTAGAAGGCAAAGAGCAAATAGCTGAGATGGAATGGGAGGAGGGTGTCTCCCTCTACTTATCCTAATTCTAATTCCTACTCTACCCCTCACTAATTACTGAACGAGCCAGCTAAACCCTAGGGTTATTCTGGACCAACTCAAGGTAGATGCTGATCCGACGGCCACGCCCGCACAACTGGTAGCGTTGCCTCGACGCAACCTCACCGATTGCCGCCACGTGCCGTCTCCGCTCCGCTCGTCCTTTTCCCAGACTTCACCCCCGGTTTTGAGGCCCAAACCGGGAAACCAGCCTTCACAACCAACCCCCGGTTTTGAGGCCCAAACCGGGAAACTAGCCGTCCATCGCCTGAGTTTTGTGGCCCAAACTCAGAAACCATCAGCGCCCAGGTTTTGTGGCCCAAACCTGGAAACCGTCCACTCGGTGGTTTTTCTGTGGCTCAACCACCAAACTGAGCCGTAGAAGGGATGCACCGCCCGTGCACCCCGTCCACCGACACGTGTCCCTAGGTCCTCGATCCAAGCAACACCATGCCCGCAAGTCTCCGCTCGTCACTGTCCCAGGCTGCCAGCCACCACAGCTGATCCTCGGGACACCGGTCCCTCAGTCCAAGCCTCACGTCCGCCCTTCGCCACTCTCGGTCCATCGACATGGCACATCTCTACTTGACCTTCACCTTGCCTCTGATCACTGTATCCGTGCTCGACACCTACACAACACAAGCCAAAGAACATGCGCATTATCCCAGTTGACAATCACTCATCACTCAAAGACTCGGCATACACCCATGTATCCGCAATCTCCCCCTTGATGAGTGCATTGTCAACTACCAACAAAAATCATAATGAATAGAGGAAGGATGGAAGAAGGAGAGAGAACTCGACCAAATGACCCAAAAGCATAGCAAAGCCGAAAAAGGTCAAGTGGAAAGAGCAAAACAACTTGGTTCCCAAAGACATGGGCAATGACTCGACGCAACCAAGCAAAGCAAAGCTAGCCCTCAAGAAGAGGTAGAACAGGCTCAACACCGCTAGCGGAAAAGCTCGATACCAATTGGAAAATCAACTGAAAATCAAGCAAAACAGAGCTAGCCCTCAAGAAGAGGCAGAACAGGCTCAACACCGCTAGCGAGAAAGCTCGATACCAAACGAAGAAAGCTAGAAATCAGCTGAAAAGCATAAAGGATCAAAGGTGCTAGTTCCTCAAGAAAGAGGCAACGGCTCGACACAACTAGCTACCAAAAATGCTCCGAAACAACTGTTACCAGCTCGAAAACTCCCCCTCAAGAAGTGCACACAACCAAGAAATCTCCCCTTAAGTTCAACTCGGAAGGCACAACATTTGGAAAATGTTTTCTCCCCCTTAGTTGAACACTCGGAGAACATATGATTTGCAATTTCTCCCCCTTAGTTGAAAATGCACCATCAAGCAAATTTCTCCCCCTTGACAGAATAACTCCCCCTTCCAAAATGCATATGAGTCAAAATGCAAGTTAGCAGCTTCAGGAATATAGTCAAGAGAATGCAAAGATGCTCTACAAAGAATAGCTCCAATGACTTAACGAAGCACACATATGCCAACAAAGGCTCAAACTGATCACCAAATACGAACTATGAACATATGAGCAAAGTGAGCAGTTTTAGCCAAAAGCATTCACCATCAAAATAGCACCAAACATGTATAGACAGGAAGTCAAACAAGTGCTAAACATGTATACAAGGTGAACTACCCCTAGCACTGCGGATACATGGGTGTATGTCGGGTCTCTGAGTGATTGTCAACTGGTATGATGCGCATGTTCTTTGGCTTGTGTTGTGCAGGTGTCGAGCACGGATGCAGTGATCGAAGGCGAGGTGAAGGTCAAGTAGAGACGTGCCGTGCCGATGGACCGAGAGTGGCGAAGGGCGGACGTGAGGCTTGGACTGAGGGACCAGAGGCCCGAGGATCAGCTGTGGTGGCTGGCAGCCTGTGGCAGCTACAAGTGAAGACTTGCGGTCATGTGTTGCCTGAGTCGTGGACTCGGGGACACGTGTCGGTGGACGGGGTGCATGGGAGGTGCATCCCCTCTACGACGTCGGTTTGGTGGTAGAGCCAGGGAAAAACCATCGGATGGACGGTTTCCAGGTTTGGGCCTCAAAACCTGGGCATGGACGGTTTCCGAGTTTGGCCACAAAACTCGGGCTGAGGGTTTCCGAGTTTGGCCACAAAACTTGGGCTGAGGACGGTTTCCAGGTTTGGGCCTCAAAACCTGGGCTCTGAGGGTTTGCTGAGTTTGGCCTCAAAACTCAGATGCTGGTGGGCTGGTTTCCCGGTTTGGGCCTCAAAACCGGGGGTTGGCTGGAAAAGGCTGGTTTCCCGGTTTGGGCCACAAAACCGGGGGTGCAGAGAGAGGGCGGCACGTGGCGGCAATCTGGAGGTTGCGTCGAGGCAACGCTTCGAATTGTGCGGGCGTGGTCGTCGGATACACCTACCACCGACTTGGTCCAGAATAACCCTAGGGTTTAGCTGGTTCGCTCTGTAATTAGAATAGAGAAGGGTAAAGTAGGAATTAGACTTAGGTTAGAATTAGGATAAGTAGTAGGGAGACACCCTCCTCCCCTTCATCTCAGTCATTTGCTCTTTCGCACTTAGGGTTTCCTGCTCTCCCATCCCCTGCTGTAGCTAGCTGAGATCCGCAGAGAGACTTGCCTCTGTGTACTGTTGATTTTGAGGAAGTGAGACCGTAATCTCACTGTTGTAGCGTGTGGTAGACACATTGCAGTTCGTAGTTGTGATTCGCGTTTCGTTCGTGTTCTTCGCGGAATCCTTTTTCTCCACGATTTTCCCGTCGCTTGATCTCTTTGCTCGGTTCATCTTTTGCAAAACCATTTGAACCAAGTTGTTCTAGATCGTGAGACACTTCTTTCCACCAAAGAAATTCTCCTCTAACCTCACGGTCTAGGAGATTGATCGATTTTTGTTTCGGGTCAAGTTTTCTCCTTTCCCCCGAAATTCTTCGATTCATCGATTTGGAGATAGGTTCGAGCCATGATCTCTTAGGGATAGCTCACTATACTCCTTTTGACTCTTCTCACCAAGTTTGATCCCTAGAGGATTCGTTTTAGGTGAGATCGAGTCGAATCGGTGGATGAACAGGCTGCTGTTGGGGTGACCGGACGCTTGACTCGGGCTGACCGGACGCACGGTCAGAGTCCGGTCGTTGAATGTTCTTCGCAGCTCTTTTCTGTGTGTTGACCGGACGCATCTGTTGATCACTGACCGGACGCTCAGTCATTACTGTTCATCGGGGTTTTTTAGACGACCGGATGCTAGGCTGGTTGAGACCGGACGCTCCCACTGTGAGTCCGGTCAGAAACAGTAAGGTCCCAGATCGGTTTTTGTGTGACCGGACGCGTCCAGTCCCTGCTGACCGGACGCTGATCAGAGTCCGGTCGTGACTGTTTTGCGCTGTTTCGTTCGCGGTTCGTTCGTTCGTTGTCAGACTTGGTTTCCGTCTTTTGCATTGGCTTTCTAGAGTTGTGTAGTGTCCCGCTGTGCTTCTTGGAAGCATCCACCCTACATCTAGGGTCGTGGACATTAGCAAGCTCTAGGATTTGTCTTTTGGGGTGATTCTCGGGACAGTGGCTACTAGTTTCCGAAAGGAAATTTTGAAGCTCCCATTCACCCCCCTCTGGTCGCTTTCTGGTTGCTTCTCGGTCCTTCAAGCACAGGTCAACCATCATGCTATAGAATGAAACATAGACTTGTGTAGCCAAATTTTATCGGAGTTGCAGCGGTTAAATTACACAAGTTCAAATTTCAGCATGTGATTGCGAGAGGTTGAAAGCTTGTCATTGCCTAACTTTTCAACTGTGCGAAGCCTATGCAGAAGCAATCAGAAGCTTAAAGCAACAGTTTCGGTCATACACTACATAGCTCAAGTTTAACTCAAAGTGCAATGCGAAACAGTCTCGAAACTGTGATGTGCTGACAAGCAGTCCCGTCTCGATCTTTCCAATTCACTTGACTTGGTTCAGAATTAAAGTAGAGTATGAACATACCAAGCAAGTGAATGACTCAGAACTAGAGACATAGCAACCTAGCATATATGAAAAGCACAAGTGATTTCAACACATTCTACACATGCTAGTTGTATATCTCAATGGTGAACATTTTTAGATTTGAGGTTTATTAAACAACTTCACTGTTCATAAAATAGCTCAGCTCACAACATGTATCAGTGATCAGAAAAAGCATAAGCTATAAGCATCATCATAAAGCATCGGAGCATACACTAAGCAGAGCATAGTCACATTCTAAGGATTATATACATGAAGCTCTGAATGTAAGTATGCAAGAGGAAATGCAAAGATGCATGAAGAAACCAATTGAAAAACAGAAAGTCAGTTTGTGATACAAGAATCAAAATGTTTCCCCCATCTAAAAGGGGAAACACACACCAAGCTCGCCTCTCAACCTAGCAAAAGTTGATTGGTCCAAAGGCTTGGTGAAAATATCAGCCAACTGATGATGAGTATCGACATGGCGAAGGTCGATATCACCCTTCTCATAGTGGTCTCGCAGAAAATGAAAGCGCACATCAATGTGTTTGGTCTTAGAGTGCAGCACGGGGTTCTTAGCAATGCTAATAGCACTCGTGCTCAAGGGAACGCGAGAAAAGCTCAGACCAAAGTCACGCAAAGTGGCCATCATCCAAAGCAACTGGGAACAGCAACTAGCCGCAACAACATACTCAGCCTCTGTGGTAGACTGGGCGACACTAGACTGCTTGCGAGAAGACCACGATACAAGAGAAGAACCAATAAACTAACAAGTCCCAGAAGTGGACTTGTGATCAATACGACAACCAGCAAAATCGGCATCAGAATAACCGCAAAGGGAGAGGGTGGAGGAAGCAGAATACCAAATCCCAAACTCTGCAGTGAAGCATAAGTACCTCATAATGCGCTTGACCGCCTGACGGTGAGAAGTACGCGGCGACGACTGAAATCGCGCGCACAGACACACCGCGAACTGGATGTCCGGGCGTGTCGCCGTCAGGTACAACAGCGATCCGATCATTCTCCGGAACTCCTTCTGGTCCACAGCTTCTCCATCCACATCCGCATCTAGGGCCGCCGCTGTTGGCATGGGTGTTGGAAGAGGCTTGGCCTCACCCATGTCGAACTTCTTCAGGATGTCCTTGGTGTACTTGCCCTGGTGCACGAACGTTCCCTCTCGAGATTGCTTGATTTGCAACCCGAGGAAAAACGTCAACTCGCCCATCATGCTCATCTCAAACTCCCTGCTCATAGTGTCTGCAAACTTGGCAACCAAAGCGTGAGAGGAACCACCAAAAATGATATTATCCACGTAAATCTGGACCAAGAGAGTATCATTGCCTTGCATGAGGAGAAAACACATTTTATCTACACATCCCATTTTAAAACCCTTAGCAAGCAAAAAGGTTTTCAACCTATCATACCAGGCTCTAGGGGCTTGTTTCAAACCATATAAAGCTTTGTGAAGTCTAAAAACATGGTTTGAAAACTTGGGATTTTCGAAACCGGGGGGTTGTCTCACATACACTTCCTCTTCTATGTAGCCGTTTAGGAAGGCACTCTTGACATCCATTTGAAAAAGTTTAAACCCTTTGGATGCAACAAAAGCCAAGAGTATCCTAATTGCCTCCAAATGAGCTACAGGAGCAAAAGTCTCCTCATAGTCTATCCCCTCCTTCTGACTATACCCCTGGGCTACTAATCTGGCCTTGTTTCTCACAACATGGCCATCCTCTCCTTGTTTGTTTTTGAAAACCCATTTTGTCCCAATAGGGTGACACTCAGGAGGAAGAGGAACCAAAACCCAAACCCGATTTCTCTCAAAATTTTCAAGCTCCTCATGCATGGCATTGACCCAATCTGGATCAGATAAAGTGTGTCCAACATCTCGGGGTTCAAAATCAGCAACAAATGCAGAATGAGCAAAGTGAGAGATTTGTTGTGACCTTGACCGAGTGACACGTTCGCCGATGTTGCCGATCATCTGTTGAGGCGGGTGTTGGCGCTGGATGTGTCATGGCGCCTCCCGAACTGATGTAGCCTCCCCCTCAACAGTAGCTGGCGCCTCCTCGGGTACAAAGGGTACCGCTCGAGGTGGCGGATCCCATGGCCCCCAAGTCGAAGAAGAAGGGTCGGGGCCGTGAGTGGTAGTAGAGGCCGCTCTTTGCGGCACAGCAGGTGGGGGAGGTGCTGGGTCATCCATCCCTTCAGCACCCTCTTCCTCATCATCAAAAAGAGGCTCGCCAACCTCATGATCACCTGCACGCTCAAAACGAGAAGAAAGACAAACCATGGTCTCATCGAAGGTGACATCTGATGTCTCCATGACTCGGTTAGTGTCAAGGTTAAGTACACGATAAGCGCGAGTATGATTGCCATAACCCAAAAACACAACATCAGAAGAGCGAGACTCAAATTTGTCGAGGTTGCCTTTCTTAAGTATAAAACAGTGGCAACCAAAGACTCTAAAATAACTCACCTTGGGCAGTTTTCCAAAACGCAACTCATAAGAAGTCTTTTTCAAGAAAGCTCGGAGAAAAATGCGATTGGAAATGTAGCATGCAGTGCTCATAGCTTCTGCCCAATATCGCCTAGGAGTCCTATGCTCATCGAGCATCATCCTAGCCATCTGTACAAGGGTCCAATTCTTCCTCTCTACAACACCATTCTGAGGGGGTGTGTAAGGGGAAGAAAACTGATGCTCTAAACCCAAAGAGTTACAAAACTTCTCAAAATCCGAATTTTTGAATTCGGAACCATTATCACTCCTAATAGCTCGCATCGAGTTCAAAGGGAGCTCGTTCTGAAGACGCAAAATCAGATTGCGAGCAAGAGAGAAAGTCTCAGTCTTCTCAGCTAAAAAGAAGACCCACGAATATCTCGAGAAGTCATCAACAACAACAAGCACATACCACTTCCCACCAACCGAGCTCACCCGAGCCGGACCAACAAGGTCCATGTGCAAAAGCTCTCCAGGGCGCTTGGTCATGACCTGAGTCACTGGATGGTGGGGAGCGGCAACCATCTTCCCATGTCTACAAGAGTGGCAAACAAGATCCTTCTCCATAGATAACTTGGGCAATCCTCGGATTAGGCCAAGTGAGCTAAGCCTTGCAAGCAAGTCAAAGCCTAAATGTCCTAGTCTCCTATGCCACTTCCAAAGGTCAGAGGAGGAAGGTCCAGCCACAAGACAACGAGAAATGCCAAAAGACTCCGAGAAATTCGCACGAAAGACTTTTCCAAAGGGCGAAATCAAACACACAAGATTGCCCTGAGGATCCAAAATATGATTGAAATTCGGTTTAAAACGAATCTCATAGTCATCATTGAAAAGTTGCGAAACAGACAGAAGGTTAAAATGCAAGTTAGAAACAAGAGCAACATCGCGCAACACAAAGTGCTCATTAACTCGCACCGACCCACGAGACAACACTTTACCTTTGCTATTGTCACCGAAGGTGATAAACTCCTTTCCGGTGACCGGACTAAGACTGGAGAACCACTTGGCGTTTCCAGTCATGTGCCTCGAGCAACCGAAATCCACCAACCAAACGTTCTCCAATCGTTTTACCTACATCAATAAAAAGACATAGGGTGAGCATACGGTCCAACACTGGGGTTAGTGAAGTAGGGAGAATACCAGTGTTGGGCCGGCTGCTCAAAAGAACGGTTAGCATAAAAACCATTCCTAGCACGCCTACAGGAAGAGCGATCACCACGTAGAGGAAAACGTGGTCCGCTAAGGGAGGAGCGTCCATCGCGATACTCAAAACACGGTGGGGGAAAACGCTCAACTACAAAGCCACCGCCACGGGGTCCATAGCCTACAACTGTAGGCTCCTGCCGGGCACGACCTCCTCGCGGCTTAGGCCTAGGAACTTGAGGTTTTGGACCTCTAGGCCTATCAGCACGCCTCTGAACATTCGACACATGTACATCATGGAAAGGATGGTACATGTCCATGTTGTTCATCTCCTTTGCATGACGCGCCTCTCTCTTGCGCCGAAAGCAAAACTCACTCAAGGGTCCATCTCTCTCACCGTGCTCACAATGGTACCTCATCGCTCTCATAGGGGGTTGTTGGTACTCACGGTAGTGGGTGTGGATCACTTTGCCCTTCTGTGGCATAAGCTCCTCCTAGATAGGTGGCATCGTGTCAAGCTTGTTTTTGAGGTGGTTGGGCTTGGGATGCCATGTCTGTTTCTTGGGTGGAGCTCTCGGAGGTTCAACGAACACACCATCCTTGGTGTTGGGCTTGAGAGGCTCTTTGGGTGGAATCTTAGTAAGCTTGGGAGTGGTGGTGGAGTTGGGCTTCTCACATGGTTTAAGACCACTCGACTCTCCAATCTTCCCAAAAGATGAGACATCAACACCCTGAGCAAAGCCTACACCTGGACCTCCAGCAGCACGCTTGAATTGGGAGATCATCATCCCAAGCTGCGGCTCACCACTAGACACCCATGACAAGATGGTCTGAAGGTATGTGTTTTCCTCCTCGGTTTGCATCTTGTCATGCTTCACGTTGGCTATCTCCATCTCCAAGCCCTCACACAGAACGCACCTAGTTACACAAGTGCTAACCGAGCTGGCCTTCTCAAGAGACACAATCTTGGCATTCTTCTCTGCCAACTCGGTTTGCAAGCCAGCACAAGACTTGCACGCACCCAACAGCAAAGATCTAGCCTTCAGCTCATCCACCTCTCCTACCAGCGCAACGTACTTACCTCTCAAAGTGAGAAGGTCAGTCATGTGCGTGGTGCACATCTCACACTCAGCCTCCTCAGAAACAACTACGGTGGACTTGGCAAACTCAAGCTCCTTCACCGTATCCTCCCACTTCTGCCTGAACTCCTTCCGCTCTCTAGCAGCGCGCCTAAGCAACTTATCTTGGCTAAGAAGGGCGACAGTAAGCTTCTCGACCTCAGCAGAAAGCTCATCGGGGGTCAGAGATACCTGGGAGGTGTCGTCGTCGTCGTCGTTCCGAGGGATCTCTTCCAGCTCGCCGTCGACCTCCTTGCCGAGGGCCATGGTGCGAAAGCCCTCGTCGTCGGCGAAGAAGCAGACGCCGTTGAGCTTGTCCTCGATCCTCTTCTTCTTCTCGGACTTGTCATCGCTTGAAGAAGCAGAGTCATCATCTGAGTCGTCGACGTCGCTGAGCGTGGCGAAGAACGCACGCTGCTCAGCCTGGGCCTTCTCCAAGTACTTCGTCTTGATGTACTCCTTGTTGAAGCCGCCCTTCCGCTTGTGCTTTGCGGGGACGTACTTCTCCTTGCGCTTGTTGGAGTCATACTTGTGCCCATGATCCGCCTTGCCAAAGACTTGCTTGTTCTTCTTCGGGCAATTGGCGATGAAGTGGTTGGGGTCACCGCACTCAAAGCATCCTGAGCGTCCTCCTTCGCGGCGACGGTTCATGCGGTTGTTGTGGAACCGCGAGAACCGGTTGGCGAGCAACGCCAGCTCGTCATCCCCCATGAACTCCAGCTGCTCCTCTGTGATAGAAAGAAGAGAGGAAAGTGCAAAGCCTCCAGAGGAGTTAGCAGAAGAGCCAGAAAGCAAAGCCATTGACGGGCCAGAAGGATTTTCATAAGAAGCCCTCGCCATGGCATCGATCTCACTGGACTTGAGCTTACTAAAGAGGTCGTTGCATGTGAGGGTCTCATAGTTAGGTGATTCGATGATCGCCTGAACCTTTGAGTCCCACACCGATCGATCAAGAGTGTGCAAAAGCTTCAAAGCTCTCTCATGATCATCGAAAGGCAACAACTCCTTGTTCGCCTTCATCCTGTTTACAATCACCTGAAAGCGAGCGAATAAACTTTCTATGCTCTCGCCAAGCATGTGTCGAAAGTTCTCATACTCTCGCTTGAACGACTCGTAGAGACGGGTTTTGACTTGAGTGGTTCCCTCATGAAAACCGCATGAGGGTAGCCCAAATCTGCCGAGCCGTAGCGAGGTGAGAAACGCGATCAAACTCACTCATGCTCAGGCACGAGAAAAGAGCATTACGGACTCGGCTATTGGCATCGTGCTCATCGATCTGATGCTGAGTAGCACGAGCAGCTGTTGGTAGTTCTTAGCTTCACTAAAGATAGAGCTAGGCAACTATCCCCGGTAACGGCCCAGGAATGCTTGTTGGCACTTGCTAACGTTGTTACTAGGAGTAGACTATGGAGTCTATCCCCGGCAACGACGTCAGAAATGCTTGAAGCAAGACCGACCACTATACCTAAAGGAGTGGAGCTAAAGCAGCTATCTACTAATGCCAAGCGGGGTTGTCAATCCCAACACTAGTAGAAGCTAGCTAGAGAGAATGCAATCTACCAGGAGGAGATTCTGCAAGCGCACAGAACTATCGTAGTAGCACTTCGCCTGGGAGTACCAGGTGTCGATTTATTTGATCCCAAGGGAAGGCTAGGGTGGTGTATGAGTTGAGTCAAGGAGGGGATGAGAGTCGAAGAAAAGAGAAAAGCGAAAAGGGGAGAAGAGAGGAGATGAAAGGCTAGAAAGAATATGTGGGTGGATAGGTAAGGATGAAATGGATGGCTAAGGTAAGGAGGATGGATAGGTAGATAAAAGGGTAACTAACTAATAACTACTAACTACTGGTAACTAATCCTAGATAACCACAGAGCAAGATAACTACGAAGCAAGATAGTTACGAAGCGAGACAGGCAAATGTCAAATAAGCAACTAAGTTGAGTATAGTTTTATTCCTATCTTGTCAAGTATCGAGGCGTGCTAGCCTTTACCACTTACTTAGGTTGAACGCTAGCACAATGAGCCTTACTGTTAAACTGGGCCAACTACGTGGTGGAATTCAAGGCGCACAGGGCTGTCACCACCTGCTTGCTACCACAGCTATCCGGGGGTCCAGCCGTATCTGAAGGTAAGTCTATAACTAAGCACCACGCTTAACTATATTCTAACTATCTCTACCCTAGCTTTGAATAGAGACACCCTTGCGGACGTCAGAGCAAACACTTGACTTAATAAGATAAACACTAAACTAACTAGGCAACCTATTGGCAAAGATCAAACACTAAGCTCACTAGAGATTAACTACTATGGCTAAGTGAATTGATCTGTAGGATAGCTAGGCACTCAAGCAATCAATCAAGTATACCACTCAATACTGATAAGTAGAATAAAGTAATACTTGAAATGATGAACTAGAATATAGTAAATGCTTGAGTAACAAGAGCAAAACCTGAACTGGAGATGAAGGAAGACTCTTCCCAGCTCCAGAACCGATCACTCGCACGCCTCTACTCTTGAGCTAAGCCATGAGCAGCGCTACCGCGAGGGCGAAGATGCCTTGCTCTACTAGCTACCTACTTGCCTAAGCTCTCTAAGCTTCTAACCTAACTCTCACTTGCTTCTCTTGCTTTGCTTCTCTTGGAAGTGTGGGATATGAAGGTGTAAGGTACAAATGAAGAGGTGCCTCTAGGGGGGTATTTATAGCCCAAATGAGTGAGGGGGGTTCTTATAGTGGGCAGCCAACCGACCTAGGGTTAGGTCAGGTGGTGGGCGCCACCCCCTACTGGTGGCCGCCAGCTCCCTGGCCGTTGGATGAACCGCCTCTGCTTCAACGGCATCCAGGTGGTTGTCCAAGGCGGTTTGGAGGTCGGTTGCATGTCCTAGCAACCGACATTCAGCCTTGATCCACGCCACTCCATCCTGAGCCGTCCGATGCCACTGACCTAGTGACCAAGGGCCAAGATTTGGCCTTGGGGAGGTCACACGGATCGGTGACGTGGCATGGGGTGAGACTTGGGCCAACCCAAGTGGCGGGCGCCACTTAGGGGTGGCGGGCGCCACCTAGGGGTGGCGGGCGCCACGTAGGGGTGGCGGGCGCCACGTAGGGGTGGCGGGAGCCACCCCCCTTAGGCCCATTTGGGCCCTGCTGAGTGGGCTTGGCCTCTGGTGGGTCCATATGTCCAAATTTGGTTCAAATCCTGCATTCAAATAAAATTCTATGGACATGTGGAATTTGGTTAGTTTGAAACCTATTTGACTACATTTCATGCCTTTTTGGTGGACTTTAGGGTCAAATGTTGATGGTAAAACAGGTGTTTAAGGACCGTCAACAGTAGCCAAGACCACGTAATCGGCAGAGTTGCAAATATCCCAGATGGAAGCGCCCAAACTCTGTAGATAGGCCGACATGCGTATCTTCCAATACGCATAGTTCGTCCCATCGAAAAACGGCGGTTTGCCCACGCCGCGATCCATGTCGCCTTCTGTGGATCTGGAACCAGCTAGGGTGGAAGATCCTTAACCTGCTCCGATACCAATTGAAGGACCGAAAGTGCTAAAGCAAGGCGACCAGAGGGGGGGGGGGTGAATGGGAGCCTCCAATTTCTTTTCAGGAACTTTAAGCCATTGTCCCGAAAATCAACCCCAAGAGCAAAACCAATGCGCGTGATGTCCACGACCCAAGAGATTGGGTGGATGTTCCCTAGGAACACAACGGGACACCACAAAAACTCCCTCACCCAAGTTCACGCAAGTCAACTAGTGACAAGATGGGCTTTGGGTAACCTCGACCTCCCCCGAGCAACGCGAGGGGGATTCAGGCTATTTTGCAAAGCGGGAAGCCCGAATACTACAGAACACGAAGTCGGAAATCCAACGCAAAAGCCCAAAACCAAATCCGAAGTCGAACGGTCAAACTGCGGTCGAAATAGTGAAGAAACAGCTCTGACCGGACTCTGTCTGCGTCCGGTCACTGACCACCGGACGCGTCCGGTCGAGCGAAATTCAATTTGGGAGCTCTCTGTTCCTGACCGGACTCACTGAGCCTGAGCGTCCGGTCAACAGTCAAGGGTCCGGTCACAAGAAGCCAACCCTGATGAACAGTGTGACGGGTGCGTCCGGTCAGTTAAAGACTGAGCATCCGGTCAAGTTCCAGAAAGGCACAGTCAACGTGTTCATCAACCGGACTCTGGACTATGCGTCCGGTCGCCCCAACCCCAGCGTCCGGTCACCCCGACGCAGCTCCGTTCGTCCACCGATTCAACTCGATCTCACCCAAAACAAATCCTCTAGGGACCAAACTTGGTGAGAGGAGTCACAAGGATGATAGTGAGCTATCTCTAAGAGATCATGGCTCGAACCTATCTCCAAATCGATGAATCGAAGAAATTCAGGGGAAGGGTGAAAAACCTGACCCGAAACGAAAATCGACCGATCTACTAGCTCGTGAGGTTAGAGGAGAATTCCTTCGGTGGAAAGAAGCGCCTCACGATCTAGAACAACTTGGTTCAAATGGATTTGCAAAAGACGCACCGAGCAAAGAGATCGAACGACAGGAAAACGTGGAGAAAAGCAATCCGTGAAGAACAAGAACAAAACACGAATCACAACCACGAATTTGCAACCGTGTGGCTACCACACGATACAACAGTGAGATTACGGTCTATATGGCTCTGGGACTGGCTAATTAATTAGAGAAGCCTTATGTCGTTATTAGTTACATATGGACATGGGACAGGGCTTCTTCTACGCAGGATACTGCTTGGTACGGGAGCGATTCCCAGGCTCGGGCGCCAGACCTGGTGTTATTACGGAAGGTAGCTCTACGTCGTGACATATGGAACTAATACGCATAGGAGGACTCTTTGTAACGGCCTTGTAGTGAACCCTGCCGACTCACCTTGGAAGTGGGTCAAGAGACTAGCTACCTCGGGCACAAGGGCAACACGACTCATGGGTAAAGATGTGCGAACTCTGCAGAGTAAATAAACTGATATATCAGCCGTGCTCACGGTCAAGAGCGGGCTTGGACTTCTTCGAGATTAGTTGGTTACTGGTTACTGGTTCGGGTCATCTGATGGACTTCAGGTGTGGTTTGCCTGATAGACTTTAGGTGTGGGTTTGCTTGGTGCGACTCCAAGTGCGGTTGCTTGGTGTGACTCCAAGTGTTGGTTGCTCGGTGTGACTCCGAGTGTGGTTTGCTCGGTGCGACTCCGAGTGTGGTTACTGTTACCGTTGGAGAATGAGGTTATAACCTAGTAAATAGGTGCATAGGTTTAATAGGATTAATATGATATGTTGCTTTAGGCGCTTGAGTCAAACAGAGTCAGCCTACCTTTGTTAATAGCCTCATAAGCATATATTTCCTACACTTGCGGAGTACATTTCGATGTACTCACCCTTCCTCTTTGAACCCTCTGCTACCCCACCCAGACGCTGGAGTCTACGACGCGGAGCAGGAGTACCCAGAAGACGGTGGATACGACCCAGGCGACTTGTACTAGGATGGCGCAACCCCCGGTCGACCTTCCTGTGGAGATGGCGTCCAGTTTCCGCGAAGACTACATTAGAGTTAGACTGAGAGTCTGTACTTTTCTTTTAGACCCGAAGGTCATTTTTGTAATAATGTTCGATATATTAATAAAGCATTGTTTTGATATTTACTACGATGTGGATATATGTATGAAAATTGATCCTGGCATACATATATTGTGCTCCAATTTTGTTCTTAAAATTGGGGTGTCACAGAGTATGACTCATACGCTCCACTCGCGGGGTAGGCATATGGTAGCCTAGTATCAGTCAAGACGTCAAGTGAAGCCTGTTCACACCAAACTACCAATTCAAGGCCCAGTCCATTATGTAGTTGTGAATGAGCCTAGCTTGTCGCTCTAGGTGGATGTTCAACCTTAACCGGTCTCCACTGAATAGCTGATATATTAACAGTACTTTGGTACAGGGAGAATGAAGAGTGTCTCTGGGATCTGGTGGGGAATTGTTAGAAGATTTAGGCTTGGCCCAAATAAATATTCCAAATAAATCCCAAAGGCTCATCACACATGCATGGTATGGTGAGGGACTTTAGTCCCACATTGCTACTCTAGAAGGAGAGAGACCAACTTATATAAGTTGAGCTATCTCCAACTAGTTGAAGCTATTGCGGAGGGGAAAAGGAAGAAACCCACGCGCGCGCTCGCTCGCCTCACCTTGCCGGGCCGGGCGTGGCGTGGCGAGGCAAGGCAACTCGCGCAAGACGCACGACATGCGTGTGAATGGTCCGACCGAAGCCTTGCGTGTGCGCGACTTCTTTTTGTCACTCGATATTTTTGCATACATGGAAAAAATTGCGCTGACCTGTTTTAAGAAGCAATTATTCTCGTATTAATGGTGATTGATTGGTACACTAATGGTAGACTCAATCACATTAATATTGTGATTACGCGGTTGTCTCCTTCTAAAGATGCAGCTGCGGGGTGTGTATAAAGAGGGACGAGACGTCGTCCTCAATACAGAACATTCTCCTCCTCCTCTGCCCTAGTGTTGCGCGGCTGTTGTCGACCCCATCCCGCCGCCGATGTGTCATCGGTGCCGGGAGAGTAGATCTCCGAAGCCTGCGTCTCCTCGTGTTCCTGTACGGGTAGGGGACGTATAAGATTTTTAGGAAGCGTCGTCGTGCGCGACTTCTCGTTGGACGTCTTCTTCCCTCTACGCCGACTTTGCCGGTCTTCATCGACGGTCTGTTTCGTCTACTCTTGCGCTAGTTCCTAGTGCCAACAACCCCACTATAAGCATGTCTTCAATCCTACTGTTCTTTTATTTCAAGTTCTTTATGTTATTAGCGATACATAGCCTGGATATGTCTCGGATCATACTGCTAGTGGTAGATCACACATCTACGATGCATGTTGTTTATCTTTTCCTTATTATCGGAATTAATTTATGTGTCACTAAATTGCTATTATTTCCAACAACTAAGGTCTTATTTGGCATAACTTAGTTTCACCTGGGAAGCTTTTTTTCCAGAAAAATAGCTTTATGAGTAACTTTCTAGATGAAGTTGAGTTATTCTGAAAAAAATACTTGGTAAAACAGTTTCTCCAACAACTCCAACAACTTCATACATGGTTGAGAGAGATAGATGGAGGGTGTGAGCTGTGAACTTTTTGTTATAGGGAAATAAAACAACTTCATGGGTGCAGGGGCGGAGCCAGGATTTGGTTAGGGGACTGTTGAAACAACAATCAAACATGATGAAAGATATATAAAATAAAGCTGCTATGTCAAAGAATGTCCGTTATAGCAGCTTGCTGCCTCGTAAACGCTAAGTTCCAACCAGAGTTTTAAATAGCGGGCTATAGCACCGCTATAGCGCCGCTATAGCTTTTGGAGAGACTCAATGCTACGCTATTTCATATTTGCCATTATGACAATTTTTACAACTATTTACCGCTATAGCACCGCTATTTACCACTATAGCACCGCTATGACAATTTTGACTGATCTATAAATTAGTATTTTCTACTTAATTTGGTATTTTGGACAATTATTTTTTTATGAACCATATTTTAATATCATATTGGTATTTAGTAATGTTATCTATACTTGTAGGACCCTAGAAATATATCTGTGATCATCAAATTTCATATTTACCATGTTTTTGTTTCATCAATTACTGATATTTTTATGTTTTGTTAATAAAAAATGCTATCTATCATAGCGCCGCTATAGCTTTATAGCTACTGAAAAAAGTTACCGCTATTTTCTATAGCCCGCTATTTAAAACTTTAGTTCCAACCCACTATATCTAAGTTACTACGCCGTAGCATTAGCGGCAACGAACCACTATCTACTATTGCGGTCGTCGCTATAACGGTCACTATGAACACTATTTAGTAACTTGAATGAGAACATAGATAATAACTAAATTGATGTTTTTTTACAATACGAAAGATGTTTCAAGACCAAATACTGAATATTATGAAGAAAATAGGAACAAAATTTAATTACACCTTGGTGTCATGGTAGTAATAATAAAAACAAAAGTAATGAGATGAGAAAATAAAAAAGAAAGAATAATTTTAAATAAAATAGATATCATTGAGATAAATGTGGAGGGAGCAACAATGACTATATGTATTAACTAGCTAATTATAGGTGTACTTTAGGGATCAACTGCTAGGTAATTTTAAAATCAAGAAAATAACAAAATAAGAATAAAAAGAGATGGAGAAGATAATAAGAATATGAATTCTAGATTATATAGATATACTACATATTAATATAGAGAAAGAATAAACAACTTAGACATAAATTAGTACTTTAGCTAATAGATTATTAGAGATTATCTAGCTAATGGAGGGGTACTGTGGGGGGACCAGATGTTGAGGGGTGGCAGGCCCTGTCAGCCCCTCCCTCCCTCGGCCACTGTATGGGTGAAGCTGTTTTTTTTTAAAAAAAATGTTTGACAAAAAAAAACAGCTCACAACAACTCATAAAGCTAATGTGAGATATAGCAAACAAGCTCTAAGTCTGAGTCATCAAGTGGAAGCACAGTTCATCAAGCTCTAGACATGTAGTGAGAACGTTTGTACACGCGTGTTTGCTAAATTAAGTGACGGCGTTGTCGAATGGTGCAGACTATCTTATTGGTGTTGCTAACATTTCACTTGCCAAGTGATGGAGGATAATAGTTGTGGAAATATGAAAGTGTGCCTCCACATTTATCTTTTTCATAACCTGGCTGCACGTTGATTATATATGGTCGGGCTCCCGCAGGTCTATAAGCATTTCAGCGCACAACTTCAGTTAGCACTACAATAGTATTATATCGCAGTTTTCTTCCCCTTTTCGTTGAGTTGTTGTAGCACCTTTTTGTCGGCCAAGAAACAATAGAACCTACAGTATACACACAAACACATTCTAGCTCTTCTAGAAAAAAAAGGTTGAGAAAGGAACTCTTTCCGGTTTCCACTACCTAAAAATATACATTCTAACTCCACTTGTTTATGAATGCACCTTTATTTATGAATGCACCTTCTCTTACTTGCAATTTATTACAAAATAATTATATCAAATAGAACATGGTTTCTGCTTACAATTACTGTTCTTTTTTCACGATGGTACCCTAGGACATGTATTTCATTAAGTACAAGTAGAATTGTAAGCGGTTACAAAGGAACTCACAAGTAATCCCTTGAATTACCGGTGAAATCCCACAAGCACAAAAAAAAGCAAGAAAACACAAGGGGACCCTCTACCCTAAAACCCCAACCGACAGAGCCTAATATATAAAGACAACAACAACACATTGGTAACCAACAGTGTAGTGAAATTGTGAATGCGACAAGGCAAGCTTCTAACAGCAAGGACGACAATGCATCCACTTGGGGAGGACCACACAACGGCAAAGCATTCGCTAGGGAGCCAGTATGATAACAATGACAAAGTATCCGCTAGAGAAGAGACCACAATGGCCAAACATCCATCGAAACTGAAGCGCGGCGGCAAAGCATCCGCCCCAGAGACGATGACCATTGACGCGGCAAAGCATCCGCGGATGGGGGGCCATCATGCTCACAACAACAAAGCATCTGCCTAAGAGGGGAGACCGAAAGGATACCGGCGGCAAAGTATCCGCCCGAGCAACACGACGAAAATGCATTCATCAAAGAGTGATTGCGGCAAAGCATCCACTACAGAGGAGCAAACGACTGTGGCTACACCAACCAACAACTGGACAAACCAAAGCGAAGGGTAGCATGAAGCACAAATAGGCACAACACAGCGACCCAATGGGGGAATAAGTGAGCGATCGTAGGTGATTCTTCAGTGATGCCTTTAGGAAGGATTTGATGACCAAGGGAACCACCTTGGACGCCATCGTCGCTGGCCTTAGAGGCTTCTAAGGCGGGGCATGTACCTAGAATCTGGCGATGCTAGTGCACACGCATGAGGTTCCAACAACGATGCCCCAAGGAGATATGTGGCGCCGAAAGCATCACCATCATCCACCCAACCAAAACTTGGTTGAGCTTTCGCCCTCTACATGAGGCACACGAGCACTGCCGCACCGTCGTAAGCCGCCATTGACACTGAAGATGGAGGGGGTGGAGGGGGAGGAAGATGGAGGAGCGAGGGGGAGGGATGGAGAGGTGCAGACGATGCCTTTTTTGGGACCGCTGCTAGCTGCCACCATGCATCGAGGGAGGCGACGACGGCCGGGGGGAGGCCTGGAGGGGGTAGACGCTCGGTGTCGGCGCAGTCACCCCCAAGTCGCCCGTTGGGAGGTGCTCGGGGAGAGGGGCAGGATTATATTATGCAATGTCACAATTACTATCCCAAAGCTCTAGTCCTCACAACTTTGATGGCACCGGAAGATAACATACTCACACATGAAAACAACCTGACCAGAAGCAATGTAGCCAAGCTCCCATGCCACCTCTCCAGTGCACACTACAAGGTTCCGTGGAGTGCAAAGTCACTCCATTGAGCTCCTTTTCTTAAACATTTTGAAATGGATAACTCTGATAGGTCTCTGGTTTGCAGAATACAACTATAATAATATCGCAACAATTGACACAAGCGGCCAAGGACTTTTTCTCCAAGGCAAATGGGTCGCGGTCTAGTTTATGAATTGATAGTCACTCAAATGTGTCAGGTTTCAACTCTTCTGTTGGTTGTGTGCCTCATGTTAGACAGAGGTTGGAAGTTGCTCTCTAATGATGCACTGTCGATGAAACACTTGGACAAGTTCTTCAATAAAGCCAATATCGCATGGGTACAATTAACCTGGGATAAACTCTACTCAAACACTCAAACTCCACCACAAGCAAGATCTCCAGTAGGCTCTTTCTGGTGGAAGGATGTCTTGAAGCTTTTCAACAACTTCCAAACCCTTGCCACCTGCAACCCTCACAGAGATTCTAGTCTGATAGTTGGGCAGGAGTGATTCTCAGAGATATTTACCCATAGATATTCTCTTTCACCAACACAACTGGAGAAGCCATCTTTGTCGAGGGTCACAGGCGCTCGACAAAGCCACTAAGGCCCTCGCTAAAGGCTTTGCCGAGCGCAGATCTCGGCAAAGAGGGCTCGGTGAAAATCTGATCGGCAAAGAAGCCTTTGCCGAGAGCTATTTATCGGGCTCTCGGCAAAGCCTTTGCCGAGAGCCTAAGGCAGCTCTCGGCAAAGAAAAGGGGCCATTAACGGCCGTCTGCCATTGACGGCTTCTTTGCCGAGCGCCATCTTGCAGAGAGTATTTTTTTTTAAAAAAAAATCTTCGCCGAGAGCTCACATGGCAGGCTCTCGGCAAAGAGGCATTTTTTTTGAAAATTCTTTGCCGAGAGCTCACTTGGCCTGGCTCTCAGCAAAGCGGAGCCTTTGCCGAGTGCTATGGCCAAAGCACTCGGCAAAGCTGGGAAATGGATGTTCTGACAGCCCATTTCACTAGCTTTGCCGAGTGCTTTGGTCATAGCACTCGGCAAAGACCCCCTTTGTCGAGAGTTTCTCTCGGCAAAGAGTGCAAATTTTTTTTCCATTTAATTTTTTTTCTTCGACATTCATCACATATGCATATCACATTCATGACATATAGCACACATCACATATATATCACATTCATCATATTTCATGTCACGAACATAGACACCGTACACATATAACATATATATCACATATCACATATGTCACGTCATCACATAGTTTAATTCAAAGTTCAATCCAAAGTCACCACACATAACGGGCTAAGTTTTCAATCCAAAGTCTCAGGCACCCGACACAAACACACTCACTGCCAACCTTGCCACCCCGGAGAAGAAGTGCCGCTTGCTTGACCCCCGGGCGCGTTTCATCCAGGCGCGTGGGGGTTGTTCGAACCCTCCGACGGAGGCTGCAAAAGGAAGACGTCTATGTCAGACAAGCAAATGCAACATTTGACCAGGGAATTCATAAAGTCTTTCACATACCAAGCTTGTGCGTACTCGGCGAGATTGCGGTTGCCCTGGTGGTGTGGTACACCTAGCATCTACAGACGCGCCTCCCGGGCCTCGGCATGGTGGGCTGCCCACTCTTCAGATAGCCACTGGTCCACGATCATCTCCCAGCACTCGGGAAATGACTGGCACCATTGGGGGACCATCTGCACATCATCAAGTATTTCACATATAAGCGTCAGATGAAAAGTATGAATAGCTTAATCTCAAAAGGAATCACTTACCTGCAAGTACTGCGCTCGGCTCAGCGTCATGCCTCTCGCATCGGCCTTCGACACCCTTTGTTCCAAGACCGTGGCCTTGTAGGTGACGATGGCCTACAGTCTCGTCTTGTAGATCATGTCGGTGACGAGCTTTCTGCAGGCCCTGATACTCACCACCTTCTCTTGTGCCTCCTTCCCCGACTCGCACGTGAAGTAGTTCTGAATACAGATGCAATATAAACTCTAAGTAAGTCAAGAAAAAAATATGATGAATGTGATGTTGTTTGACGAAGACTTACCCACAGCTTCGCTCTGACCCTCGCCATCTTGTTGGGGAAGTCCGGGTCTGGGACGATGGTGTAGTGGTCAAAGGTGTAGGCCGGCTCAAACTTCCCGGCATATTGTACTATGTCGAGGTAGTGCTCGCGGCACAGGAGACCCAGGATGCCGTTGGGTTTGCGGGCGCGAGGCCCCACAAAGTCCCAGGACCTGCATAAGTGATTAAAAAAGATTATTAGTTTCTATTTCAATTTTGAGTCTCATCATATGAACAAGTAGTTAGAACATGTACTTTTGTCCAACGGGGCAGATCACTAGGCGTTGGAGACATGTCGGCGGCACCGGGAGGCTGGCGGGACCTCACAAGTAGGGCATGGATGCCCCTGAGGCAGTCAAACCCTCGTCCACCTCGGCCGACGGCTCGTCCTTCTACTTGGGCTCTTCCTGCCCCTCGTCCGCCTGAGCCTCGGCCTCGGGCGTGGCCGACACCTCCTCCTTGACCTCCTCCTCCTGTGGAGTCGGCTCCCTCCGGCGGCGGCCACTCCTCATCGACGGCCCATCGCCCTACGAGGTCCAGTACAGCCAACTCAATCTCCTCTGACGTCCTCCCGGCACCTTGGCTCGACCTCCTGCATTTAAAAAGAACAAACAATGTTGTATTAGAAATAACATAATGAATATATGCAATATAAATAAAACTCTAGATCCTAAGAATATAACATAATATTACATGTATTAGAAATAATCTGCATCATCCGGATTAGCCGGAGCATAAGTCTCATCATCGCTGTCAACCATGTCTAAGTACTCCTCAGTATCCGAAGACAGGACGTCGTCTTCATTTGCTTCGCCTAAACAAAATCGTTCTAGCATTTGTATGTCCTTCTCATTTACCACCTCATCCCCAGCGTCCTCGTCATCATTCTCTACTTCCATTTCCATCGCTTCGATTAAGTCTATCGTGAACGTCCCTTGCAGCCCAACTTCTTGAAAGAACTCCCTGTCATACGTGTTTGTGTTGAAGTTATAATCCTCGTCGTTGGGGAGAGGTAGTTTAGCATGTGGCGATATCTTGTTCACAATATACCAACCCAAGAGATGCTCTTTGCTTTTGCACGCATATGGCATGTAATAAACCTGCGTGGCCTGTTGAGCCACAATATACACATCGGCTCCTGAATAGACAGAATCCTGTTGAATTTCGGCTAGCCCAAGATTAGGTGTCAGCCTCGTTACTCCAGGGTCGAACCAATGACATTTGAACATGACAGGATTCAAAGGCTTTTCACCGTGAAATGAAAGTTCGTATATTTCTTCAATTCTTCCATAGTAGTCACGGTTGTCATTGCCTAGAGTCCAAACTCCGCTATTTGTGTTTTTCGATTGGGCCGACTCTGCTCATAGCTTGATGTGTGGAAGCGATATCCATTCACGTCGTAACCGTTAAATGACTTGACCCTACGGTCAAAGCTGTTTGCAACCTGTCTCAGCTCTTTACTCATAGACGCATCGGTCTGAGCCTGCAAGGTGAAGCAAGATATATCGTTATACGGTCAGAACGTAAGAGCAAGTTGAAACGTTGGACTAAGTACGACCTCGGTTGGATGGTACCTTCTGTCGGAACCAAGAAATGAAATCGGGTCTCCCTTGCCCTGCACCGTTTGCAATTAGGGTTTTAGCTACCGGGTCAGAAAGAGGCCTTGGTCCATTCGAGAACAAATGAAGAAATTCGTTGTACGAAAGAAAAACAAGGGTGATGGAAACAGAATAGTGACGGCGAATTGGATGAAGATAGTTGAGAACTTACCCCATGTACGGGTCAACCTCATCAAGGTTGGTAAGCACGTATAGCATGATCTTTCGCCACTCTACATAGTTCAACCGCTTAACTATGGATCCACTTGCTGTGCCGAGTTGGCCTCGAAAAAGGCTAAGACTCGATTAATTTTCTCCAGCATTGTAACGAGGGGGTGGATTATGCACGCTAGGAAGGTTCTCAGAGTAGTATTCTTCAGTGAAGTTTGACACCTCCTCTAGAATGAATGCCTCTGCAATGGAAGCCTCAATTTTGGCTTTGTTTCTATATTTCTTGCGAAGAGTCTTCATATTTCTCTCGACTAGAAAGCACCAACGCCATTGCACAGGCCCTCCCATTCGAACCTCATTAGGGAGGTGTAAGATCAAATGAAGCATCGGAGTGAAGAAGCCTGGTGGAAAGATCTTCTCCAACTTACAGACCAACACAGGTGCAGCTTTCTCCAAGTCATCAATGATGGACCGAGATATCTCCTTGGCACATAGCTGGCGGAAGAAATAGCTCAACTCTGCCAGGACAACCCACATAGGCTCGGGAACATAGCCTCGAACCATCGCCGAAAGAAGCCACTCGACCCATACGTGGAAGTCATGACTATTCATCCCTAGGACTCACAGACTAGATAAGTTGACTCCTCGTCAAATTCGCTGCATATCCATCAGGGAACGTCAATGTCTGGATCCACGTAAGTATTTCTTTCCTTTGTGGCCTGCTCAAGACGAAATCGGCCTTGGGCCGTGTCCATCTCGTGTCGGGCTGAGGAGGCCGCATCTCTTGCTTTGGTCTATCGCACAACAGTGCCAGGTCTAGTGTAGCCTTAGGGTTGTCCTTGGACTTTTCAGTGTCCATGAGTCTTCCCCAAAGTGACTCGACGATGTTCTTTTCAGTGTGCATTACATCAATGTTATGTGGAAGAAGAAGGTCGTCATAAAAGGGGAGCCTTTACAAGCCTGAATTATGAGTCCACATATGTTCCTGACCACACCCCGCTGTTGTTTCGGGACCGAGACCCCGAAACAGCAGGTTGTCACACGAGCGAGAGCGCGGAGCGAAAGCGAGAGTAGACGGAAGAGAGTGGGAAATCGGGTCAAGTGAATAGTGTTCTCCCCCCCCTCTACTTGGGAGGTCGGGAGCTTTTTATATTATCCCAGATCAGTTTGAAAATACAAGAATGCCCGTCCAACCACTCTGTTGCAATTACAATGGTATCCTACTCAACTACTTCATGGCTGTTTGCCGCCCTCAGCGGCCTGAGGGGCAACTTCGTAACTCCGTCTCTTGATGGGCCCCGTGCCCCCCGGCTCCTTCCCCTGTCCGGTGGGTCCGCTCCCTTCGACCGAAGCTTCCGGCGACCTGCGAAAGCCTATGAAAAACTGAAGTCGTGCATGACGAAATTTCCTGCCGGAGGCGCCGGGCTCCTTCCGCGCGAAAGTAGCTCGGTCCGCTCGCTGTTGCTCTTTCGCACGAAAGCCACCCGCCTGCGTGCTTCCACTCAGAAGCTGCTTCTGTGCCCGGGCTCCGGCCATCTTGGCTCTTCTTCGCGCGGATGCGTGCTCCCGCGCGATGACAAGCTTTCGCGCGAATGCTTCCTTTCGCACGAAAGCTCCGTCCTACTTCAATCTTGCAGGCCGGAGGGGAATGCATGCTTCCGAGCGACGACGTGCTTCCGCACGAATGCTTCCTTTCGCACGAAAGCTCCGTCTTCCTTCGGTTTCGCGGGCCGAAGGCAAATGCGTGCTTCCGCGCGAATGCGCACATCCGCGCGAAAACTCCGTCTTCCTTTGGCATTGCGGGTCGGAGGCGCCAGCGGTCTGGGTACCATCCCAACAATAGCCCCTCACGGTTGGATCTGTAAGCTTGCGAAGTTCGACCGTGTCCTTTCGCTAGGCGCCTACGCCCGCCCAAAAAACCTTTGCTTCGTTTCGAAGCAATTTTTTCACTTTGTTTCACGCGCCAGGACGTCTTGTCACCCCTGACACCGTGTAATGTCTATCAGGCCGTTGCGATGCTTCGTAATCCGTGCCCAGACGTCTTTTCGTCTTCCTCAAAAACTGTGTACTGTAATGATATGTCGTTGCGACGCTTCGAATCCCATGCCCAGGTGTCTTTTCGTCTTTCTCGAAAACCGTGTGCTGGCTGCTCGTATATAAGCATGAGGGCTTCGGGCGGGGAGGCTCATTGGCCACTTAACGCGTTCCCGCCCCGTTGCCTCGCGCTTGTGAAGCCTTACGTCATCCGCTTTGCGTGAAAGTTGCTGGTGTCTGCCTCACGTCATTCGCTCAAGCGAGAGCTGGTGGTTCCTGCCCCGACCTTTCGCTGGGCGACAGCTATGGTGCATAGTTCTTTTCTCTTGTCTTTGTTTCTTTTCGGCTTATCTCATGTTTCGAACTGGTTCTTTAAGTTTGTTTGCTTCCGCCTATGTCCCCCCCCTTTTCTTTTTTTCTTTCGCATGCATTATTGTTTATTTGTCTTTCACGCCATGTTAGATGGCGTCTTCCAGCTCGACGTCGACCTCGAGCTCGTCTAGCGAAAGCACTGGCGCTTCTGGGTCCTCTCGCCGTGAACGTAGCGCTGAAGTGTCCATTGGATCAGGGGGTGCTCCGCGAGTTCCGGGTCACAGAGGGAGTTTGTCTGACGATGGGGACTCTGGCTTGATTTTGGTGCCTACCGACTGTTCTTTTTACCTGGGCGCATCGTGAATGACATCTGCTGCTTTGGAGTCGATGGCCGAAAAAGGACCTTTAAGGAGAGACCATCTCACGAGCTGTCGTGTCCCTAGGGATGAGGAGGTGCCCATTCCGCGGTCTAACGAAGCTATTGTCTTTCGCGATTATTTCGCTGCTGGGTTGGATTTTCCACTTGAAGAATTTGTCTCGGATGTTCTTTCGGGGTTCGGCATACAACTCCACCAGCTGACGTCGAATGCATTCGTCAGACTCGGCATTTTTGCCAAGGCGATGAAAATGCTTGACTGCACGCCACGCATGGATGTTTTCGTGCGGTTTTACGACATTCATCGTCGACCGACGAAAGTGAACGACCCTTTCTTGGGATGCAAGCTGCCCAGTGAGATTGGGTGCATCAACTTCGTTCCGCGGAAGACCCGGGGTAGCGTTTCCATTTCCCTCACCTATCGGAACAAATGGCCGGTGTTAACACCAGATTTTCACACGCACAAGCTTATGACAGGTGGGCCCAATCGATAGTGAAAAAGGGATTCGGCGAGCAACCAAGTGGATGGTTAGCCTTCAGAGTCTTCGGCAAACGTCTATGCGGTCGGCTATTTTATGAGGCGATGACTCCATTCGGAAATATGGATATGGCAGGTAAAAGCCGGCCTGCACGGAAGACACATGGCGATGAAGGACGCCGAAGAGAATAGGAATAGGATTTGTATCTTTCCAAATTTCATTGTATAAGTCGTAATCGTCTAGGACTCATGTTTTGTCCAGGGTATAAATATAAACCCTCAACCATTGTAAAATTGTTCACAACCATATCAATACAAACCGGCCCCGTGCCATCTTCGAGTCCTTAGTCGTGTCGTCGAGTTCTTCGAGAGGAATCATCGATCCGTCGACCTCCGTAAGTACCGGCAACCTTGTTATCATGTCTAGTATCATGCGGTGGATTTAGATATGATGCAAGTAGTCTCGTTTGTTAAGCTTAGTATCGTGCGGCGGATTTAAGCTTATGACGGGAGGTTTTTACTTGTGCCTTGTATCGTGCGGCGGATTAAGTCATGAGTAAAAATAGTTATCGGCTCTATTAGATTTGGCAGATCTAATAGATTCATTAAGTTATCATGTGTTATATGTTTTATTATTTAATTCTTGTAACACTCTTTTGCCCAATCTAGATTGATCTTTGTTCGGCCCCGTTTCACAAGCTTGCTTGTGTTTTCGTTAATCATAAGATCATGATGGCCGAATCAACTTCCAATCTAGATTGTTACATGTTGCGGGTTCATGCATGTTAGTTACGAATAGACTTTGATAAGACTAGGTATCGTGCGGCAGATGCAGGTTTTTAGATTGGTCCGATCGTGCTTGCTTGTTTGTTCCTTCTTCATGGACCCCAACTCGGCTAGTTTGCCGATCTTGGTTAAGCTTATGCGAGTAATGAGTTTTTATAGATCTGTTCAAATACATGCATGCTTTTAGCTTGTTATAATTAGATTGTATCATGCGGTGGATTAATCTAATTATAAGAAGTGGTGTAGATTTATGGCAAGTGGTATCATGCGGTGGATTAGCTTTGCTTGAGTTTATGCTTGACGGGTTTATGAAGACTAGACATGCGGCAGATTAGTTGGATTAACCTATGCATGTGTTATTTGAATAGATTTATATTTGCAAGTTACCTGTTTACAATGTTTTAATGATACCTTTCATCTGTTCAAGCATGTCTCTCTTTACATGTGCATTCGGCAGTTAATATGCTTTACATGCCCTGTTCTCATATTAGTCGAATGACTTTATAAACATGCTCTGACAGACAGCTTCTATAGTTGTGTGCCGTCGTGATTGGCTTTCAAAGCCGTACATATGGAACTGTTTGGTCTCACCCGGCATGTTCCATTGGTATTCTCACAGTTTTATCCCTTGTTGGTTTTCAGGTCAAACCGACTGGCACGTCTCCGGATTCAACACACTCTGGGCACCCGATTGAAGCCAGCTTTTTTGGCTTGCTGTGTGTGAGGCGCGGCGCGTCACGTTTTGCGCCAACACGCTTTTTTGGCACGCCCGGTGGGACCACTCTGTTTCAAGATGCCTGAGATCAGCGACGATCAGATTCTGGATGTGACCATGGATGACTTGCCACCAGATCGGAAAAGTTTAGTACAACAGACTTGTGATGAACTTCAGCGCAAGTGCCTGATGACTCTTTCCAAGAACAAGAGCGGCAAGGTCTTCCAGAAGCAACTATTCCCAAGGATTCTTCCTCATCACCAACCCGAACCATCCGACGGCACTGAGGAGGAAGCCATTCAAAAAAATGACCAGAATAATGTACAAAACTGTATCGGAAGCTATGACCAATCATCAGTCAGCTTTCTTGAATGCCTTTCGTGTTGTTATGGTCGGTATTTTTGGTCCATCAGTGGATAAACTATTGAAGAGGTTGCTGGTCCAATGCAGGGACCGCTGTTGTTCCCAGTACCTCAACGTCGAAGGATTGCCGAAGATGGCGGAGCTGGCACAAGCACAGGTGGGATAGTCCCTCATGAGACGCAACAACCTCCCCAAACTTATGGCCAGGTCACATTCGGCACCACAGGGAATGTCCCGCAATCTGCTTCCAGGGTGTCTCCTGCAGTGAACAGGATACAAAGGAGTATGTTTGGAGATGGATATCAGGAGTTTATTGATTATAACTCGATCAATGCTGTTCCAAATCCAGGCTACAGGAGTTCAGCAGGGCCACATCTTGGAGGACAAACACAAGCGGCTCCTGATTCGAGTGTTGACCTCATCATGCATAGGATGGCTGATATGATGCAAAATCAATTCGGCCTAAAGCCAAAGAATTAGTCATATGCTTACAAGTCTCCTTACCCAGAGTGGTACAATCGGGTAGCACTTCCTCCAAGGGTAAAACCTCCTACTGATTTTACTAAATTTTCGGGTCAGGATGACACCAGCACTGTAGAACACATCAGCCGATACTTGATGCAACTTGGAGAGGCATCTACAGATGAAGCTTGGAGGATTCGGTACTTCCCATTATCATTGATAGGACCAGCCTTCTCATGGTTCACTTCTCTGCCAGCAAATTCTATTAACACATGAGCAGAGCTAGAACAGAAATTCCACTCGTATTTCTTTATGGGTACCAGTGAGAAGAAGTTGGTCGATCTCATGAGTCTGAAGATGAAACCTAACGAGACACCACAAGAATATCTATGCAGATTCAGGGAAACCAAAAACCTTTGCTATTCCTTGAACTTACCAGATGATCAATTGTCGGGGATAGCCATAGCCGGCATGTTGCCGAATATTAAGGAGAAGCTATTCGGCATGGAGTTTGATGACCTCGGACAGCTATCACAATGGTTAGCAATGATGAGTAGCCAAGCCCAAGGGTTCAGAAGCAATAATCAGTTCCAGAAGGGCGATGTGGCTGCCGAGACGTATCAGGCTTTCTTAGAAGAAGCAGCTGAATACGATGATGGAGATGAGATAGCTGCAGCCGAAATAGTCTGGGCTAAAGAGCCGACTCAAGTCAACCAGCGATGGCTGAGACAACAAAAAGGTACTTATGACTTTGATGTTTCCATGTCAGATAAATTATTTGAGTACTTATTGAAGGAAGGACGCATCAAGTTGCCGGAAGGTCATCCTATGTTGCACTCTGAAGGGGTCAAAGACAAGAAGTATTGCGGTTTCCATAATACCAGGTCCCACTCTATAAACGATTGCCGAGTATTCAGAGTGCGGATCCAGAAAGCTATCCAAGACGGGCATTTGAGGTTTGATGGAAAGATGAAAGTTGATGGTAGCCCTTTTGGACAGAATACTGTGTCCTTCTCTGTTAATATGGTTAACGCAGTTGACCCCAGGGGCAAAAACAAGATGAAAGTGTTAACCTCTGATAGAGCGAGAGAAGCTGGTACTGTTGACCCTGATCGGCAAATCACAGATAAAGAATTTCAGCAAAAGGTTCGGTTCCAAAATAGCCGAACTGAAAGGGGTGAAACCTCCAGGCCCAGGGTCACGACGCGTATTTTGTTAAACAAATGGCGTCGAGAGCAGGAACGGTATCAGACACAGAGGTTTTATGAAGAAAAGAAGTTCCTAGAGAAACAACGAAGGTACGAAGAGAAAATATACCGAGAAGAGCGAGAAGATATGAGGGAGCAAGAACAGTCTCATTGGGAATGCTCGTTCTTCAAGTATTGCTGGAACGAAGGCTTGAAACTGCCTGCCAAGAACAACTGCCCTGAATGCAGTGATCAGTATTCTGAATATAGGCAGTCTCGAGTCAACCGCCGTTCAATCCATGAAAGGCTTGGCGCGCGAGTCCCTGAGGATGATCGGCGCTTAAAAATAAATAATTCTGAGGATCGACAGGGAAGATGATTTACCGATCGAAGTTGGGCTCGCACTGAAGAAGAAGAATACCGTGAGTATGTCTGGCAGAAAGGACAGTGGTGTCCACCAGAGTTAAGAAAGAGCCAGAAAAGAAGGGTGCAACGCCTAAGGAATAGGGAATTGGCACAAGCAAACACCAAGGCAAGACGAGTTTGGCGCCCTAAAGAGAAGTCGGATGGAGGTGATCGTTCGGCTGATGCATGCATGGTTTTCTTTCTTCCATCGGAATTCATAGCTCCCGAAGGCCAAGATGTCCAAGAGCAAGTGTATTCAGATTTCGACGAAGATGAATTCCAGGATTTGTTGGCTCATCTTGTTCTGGCTCAATGTGCAGTTTTTGATAAACCAGCTAAGCATCGACACTTGAAGCCATTATATATGAGGGGGTATGTTAATGGCAAGCCATTGACCAAGATGTTCATTGATGGAGGGGCTGCTATAAATATCATGCCATATACTACCTTCAGAAAACTCGGGATGTCAAGTGAAGATTTATTGAAGACCGACATGGTGCTGAGAGACTTTGCTGGTAATTCTTCTGACACTCGGGGGGCAGTTCATGTTGAATTGACGATCGGATCCAAGACCTTGATTACTACCTTCTTCGTCATTGATGGCAAGGGGGCATACAGTTTGCTATTAGGAAGGGATTGGATACATGCAAACTGCTGTATACCGTCAACTATGCACCCATTCCTCATCCAGTGGATTGGAGATGACGTTGAAATCGTCCATGCTGATGATTCGGTGAGTATTGCTAATACGAAACCCATCTACTAGGAATATGATGGTGTCGAGTGTTTCTCTGGAAGAGCATGGGAGGCAGGTCCTGTAAATGTTTTTGACGAGGAGCAACAGCCGATTCAGATGATCGGCTCTCAGAGCAATTTTTGAATAAATAATCCAACTGATTGTGATGGAGAAAAGTCGAGGCCAAGTTTCATGTCGGTTGATAAGGAATAAAGCGTTGGTGATGAAGCCGAAATAGGACCAATGTGTGCAAGTTTGAGTCTCGAACGTGTTGAACTTTTGAAAGGATTTTGCTTATTTCTCCGTTGCCAAAACTCAAGAAGGATCAGAGGGAATTTGTATAAAGTGACGTACAACAGAAGATGTTGATGAAATTGAAGAATATATGAAGGCATTTCCACAACTTGATAATCATTTCAAGTTGTACGTGGCGGCCGATAGCCTTACAGTAGGATCGGCCCTTACATTAAGTTTGAAGGGAAAAGATGAGTAGCAGCTAGCTTTAGCCGAAAATGTTAGACCCAGAGGAGGGTATTCGGCTGTAAAGAAATTTTCTTCATATATGCATCACTCGTGGACTAAGCTTCGGCACTATTTGTTAAGAGCCGAATGCGTGGAGGTTGTATGTGGAACGGATTCAAGAATATTTGTAGCCGATGTAAAACATCGCCTTTAGTAGAAAAAATATTCCAAGAATTGAAGTTATAGCCGATATTTTTTTATATATCGCCTTTGGTACAAGAATATTCATGACCATGGTAACCCTAGCATTTTCCAAGTTGACAGGTTTATTGGGGAAAGAGAAAGGTGAAGCGCAGTAATGCGATGCCGAGTGACATGACATGTCAAGAATGAGATCTAGTCGGTTGAAATGACGTCATGCGTTCGGGAAATGTTCTTCTGAAGAAATGTTGCAATCGGAAAGATCACTGAGGAATCGAGATCATGCAAATAGACATTATTCAGAGAAGAACGAGTTCCAAGAGTTACAAGCTTCATTCATGGATCTGTCCTAATACAGGCTACCCTTGGAATAATTTGTTTACAATGGATTGCGGGTCAGCAATCTCAGCAATAGCAGCGGCATGGTCATCATAAATCTCGAGATCTTCAAATTCATCCGGGTCGCCTGCGAAACCAACTGGTAGAGGGGAGTAATTTTCTTTGGTCCAGGAGCTCATTACCACTAGCCCGAGAGAAACCCCGGCGTGCACACCTTGGATGATGGCCTGATCTATGCGGCCATCTACAGCATCAAGACGCATACCTTAGATGACGGCCTGATCTATGCATCAAGGCTAGCCTCAGCTGTGTTCCCATGAGCATTCATTTTATCAGCAACTCTGTTTGCTGTTGGTTTCCGACGGTCGTTCTCTGCAGAAAGAGCTAGCAGAAGAAGAAGATGTGTCAGGCAAGCACAAGCTCAATCGAAAGAGGGGGGGTTGAGTGAGAGTTTCATTAACCTATAATAACGTTGCAAAGCTGATTCCGCCGGTATGTCCATTCAGTTTCCTCGATGCCATACTTCTTGGATAAGTCTTTTGGGGAAAGAACCCGAGCTTGGTTGAAGAAAGGCATCACCCTGAGGGGAAAGAAAGCAGTAAGACGCTTGCTGAGGTCACCGTTGTTTGCCATTGCTGTAAATTTGGGCAAGGAGTTCTTCTCTCTAGTTTAAGTTGATCGGAGTTGGAGGTGATGGTCTGCCCAGAGCCCTATTTATGGAACTATGACTTACACACTGCATCGGGTTAGGGTTTTCAAGGTTTATGAGCCGATATTGGGCCGGACCAAATCTTTGCTGACTTGTGGAACTCGTGATTCCGGAGTCTAAAAGACTGATAAGATTCGGCTAAAAAGGTTACTATGTGAAGTGTTCAGTTTCGGTTTATTTATTTGGAGACTCGTATTACCGGTTGACGCTAAGGGCAGAAAGTTGAAGAAATACTATCCTGATGCCGTCATAGACCGAAAAATTGAGAGAATGAGTGAAAGTTCTGGGTCCAAGATAATCAATTACAGCGACTGCTTGCGGAACAGAGATGATCGAGCATGACTATCAGCAATAGCCGATGTAGTGAACATTGCCGCTATAGTGAAGATAAAATTAATGGCTGGTGCACGAAGCAGAACACGCATTGATCTCGAAGGATCAATCACAAATTGATTTTGAAGATCAAACCAAAAGACTTTTTATTTACAAGGGCGAGTTTCAGTGGGAAAATCAGTTCGTCCACTCTATCCTACTCCTAATCGGAAGATCAAAGTCAAAAGAATCAGCCAGATCTGCTCCAGCCTCTTTCATATCATCAACAGAATGTGCTACCCTATATTCTAGCCCCCGCTCGCAGACGTCAAAACTACGATAATCGGCACCGGAATGGACCCGTACGGCATTGAAAGCAAGTGCCGCACCATATCCCATGCCGGCCCTGGAAATGTCAGGGAGGATTCGGTTGACTTCGTTCACTTGGTCTAGGGATGTCATGCCTGCTGCATTGGCTGTGATGGCAAGCTGAGCGACGGCAGCTTCAAGAGTATGGAGTTTAGCCGCCAGAGCTAAAAGAAAAAGGGTAAGCAAAGGCAGATGGAGAAAACAAAGAGAGAGATGATAGAAATATTTACCGACGGCCCAGTTCCTAGCGGCGTCGCGCTCCCGAGAAATTCAGGTAATCACCCGATTCTTCCCCTTCAGGTCAAGTTGAAGATCTGTGACTTTCTGAGTCAGGTCCTCGGGGAGGTCATCGCCGACCCTCCTAGACAAGAGCAACAATGTAAGAACAGCTGCTTCATTTTCGGGACGAAAACAGTGAAGAACAACCTCTTCCTGGAGGTGCTGGAAGCTCCGAACTCAGAGCTATGGCGGCTCGCCTCGGAAGACATCATCTAGTTGATTGGAGGATAGCAGGAGAAAAGAGGGTTTTCTGGTTTTGAGAATGAAGTAGGGGAGTTCAGAATGCACAAACCGAAGCAAAGTGGAAAGGGACTTTAAAGAATCCCAAGGGTGCATCGGGAGATGGATCGGCAGGTACAGCAATTATGGCGTGTGAAGGTGGATGCTTCCGGAGGTTCCACGTCAGTATACAAGGAAAAAAGAATTTTGGAATAAATATTTATCCCAAAATTAGGGGGCATGTGTTAACACCAGATTTTCGCATGCACAAGCTTATGACAGGTGGGCCCAATCGACAGTGAAAAAGTGATTCAGCGAGCAACCAAGTGGATGGTTAGCCTTCAGAGTCTTCGGCAAACGTCTGTGCGGTCGGCTATTTTACGAGGCGATGACTCCATTCGGAAATATGGATATGGCAGTTAAAGCCGGCCTGCACGGAAGACACGTGGCGATGAAGGACGCCGAAGAGAATAGAAATAGGATTTGTATCTTTCCAAATTTCATTGTATAAGTCGTAATTGTCTAGGACTCGTGTTTTGTCCAGGGTATAAATATAAACCCTCAACCATTGTAAAATTGTTCACAACCATATCAATACAAACCGGCCCCGTGCCATCTTCGAGTCCTTAGTCGTGTCATCGAGTTCTTCGAGAGGAATCATCGATCCGTCGACCTCTGTAAGTATCGACAACCTTGTTATCATGTCTAGTATCATGCGGTGGATTTAGATATGATGCAAGTAGTCTCGTTTGTTAAGCTTAGTATCGTGCGGCGGATTTAAGCTTATGACGGGAGGTTTTTACTTGTGCCTTGTATCGTGCGGCGGATTAAGTCATGAGTAAAAATAGTTATCGGCTCTATTAGATTTGGCAGATCTAATAGATTCATTAAGTTATCATGTGTTATATGTTTTATTATTTAATTCTTGTAACACTCTTTTGCCCAATCTAGATTGATCTTTGTTCGGCCCAGTTTCACAAGCTTGCTTGTGTTTTCGTTAATCATAAGATCATGATGGCCGAATCAACTTCCAATCTAGATTGTTACATGTTGCGGGTTCATGCATGTTAGTTACGAATAGACTTTGATAAGACTAGGTATCGTGCGGCAGATGCAGGTTTTTAGATTGGTCCGATCGTGCTTGCTTGTTTGTTCCTTCTTCATGGACCCCAACTCGGCTAGTTTGCCGATCTTGGTTAAGCTTACGCGAGTAATGAGTTTTTATAGATCTGTTCAAATACATGCATGCTTTTAGCTTGTTATAATTAGATTATATCATGCAGTGGATTAATCTAATTATAAGAAGTGGTGTAGATTTATGGCAAGTGGTATCATGCGGTGGATTAGCTTTGCTTGAGTTTATGCTTGATGGGTTTATGAAGACTAGACGTGCGGCAGATTAGTTGGATTAACCTATGCATGTGTTATTTGAATAGATTTATATTTGCAAGTTACCTGTTTACAATGTTTTAATGATACCTTTCATCTGTTCAAGCATGTCTCTCTTTACATGTGCATTCGGCAGTTAATATGCTTTACATGCCCTGTTCTCATATTAGTCGAATGACTTTATAAACATGCTCTGACAGACCTTCTATAGTTGTGTGCCGTCGTGATTGGCTTTCAAAGCCGTACATATGGAACTGTCTGGTCACACCCGACATGTTCCATTGGTATTCTCACAGTTTTATCCCTTGTTGGTTTTCAGGTCAAACCGACTGGCACGTCTCCGGATTCAACACACTCCGGGCACCCGATTGAAGCCAGCTTTTTCGGCTTGCTGTGTGTGAGGCGCGGCGCGTCACGTTTTGCGCCAACAGACGGATTGGAATCGCTTCTGGTTCTACTACCGAGTTTGCTCGGATGAAACCGTCGCCGCCGAGTTTAGTAAAGGGGAGAAGAAAGCCTCTCCGCTTGTGTCGGTTTTAGAGAGATGCCCCGGGAGACATCTTCCGCCTGTCGCGTTGAGTGATGAAGAAGCCATTCGCTGCGGAGGCGCATTCGCACTCACTGCTCGGTTTCAGATTAGCCGAGACTTGGTTGAAGAGTGGATGGCTATCGGGATGAACCCGCTCTGCAGTGCAACCTCTTTTGAAAGTTTTTCTGACAAGGATGCGTACCGGGGCCCCCTTCTACTGCTTGAGAGGCCCGCGAATTTTGGTGATCATGAACTTTACGTGAAGCATATTGAAAGTGAAGCGAGGAAGATCTGCGGGCCGTATTTGCGAAAGGAGAGTGAGTTCCAACTCGGCAACCTCGGCCGAAGTCGTCGCTTGAACCGAGCTTTCGACGCTATGGGTGTGAAGTACGCCGAAAGGCCTTTGATTGACGAAAGCAAAGAAGAAACTGAGGATCCAAAGGCGAAGGGCAAGGCCATGGCCCGGCGTGGGGGGCGGAGTGGTGTGGTCCTTCGGCGAAAAGCTGTCAAAGTTGGGGATATCCGCATCGGGCGTTTAATCACCAAACCTATGCTTAAGACCGGAAAGGGAGTGTTGGAGTCAATCCCCGACATTGATCCTTACGATCACCCGAGGGTGGTTAGTTTCTTCGCTTTCGTTTCGGCTAGATTATGATTTTTGTCTTTCGTCTCGCGCTTGAGTTGTTGTAGTTCTTAAGGCTCTAGTTGTGCGTTTGATACGTTCTGTTCTTGGCGTGTTTTGCAGCGTGCATCTTACGCTGCTGAGATGGCTCCGAAAAAGCCGAATGTGGGCCTCTCGCACTCGGCATTTGATGATGACGCCTCTGTTGCTGACCTTCCGACTTTCGTGAATCTTGGCTCGCGGAAAGCTTCGGGTCTGCCGGATGCCACGGAACGCCAGGCCAAGAAGTCGAAAGCTCCGCGCCCCGAGCCCCCTTCTCGGGTCATCGGCGAAAAAGCGGCTCCTGGCGGGAGAGGGCCCGGATCTAGGAGCATGCCGGCTCCCGCTGCTGTTGATAAAGGTAAGTCACAATCTTCGTCGCGGTGCATTCGCCTGACGCAGGAGATGGTGGAAGGGTAACTTCTCAGCTATGGGCGATTGGTTATCGACGGGGTGCCTTCGGACTACGAGAACCCGTGCTTTTACACTGGCCTGAGTTCGTCGAGCGAAACTGATGAAGCAAAAGAAGAGTCTTATCGCGTTGCTCGTTCTTTGGGTGTAGCCTCGGACGCCCAACTCGCCTGCCGACTTGACTATCGACGGGCGGGAATCCTTCCTGGCGGAAGTGAGGAGGCCAATATGTTTGTGGAGTTCTCTCAAAGAGCTTTCGTCGCGCCGGAGATCAAAAGAGATCTCCTCAAAGTTAGCAGCGTGAAACTCAACGACGCACTATCGTTTCACCTGGCGAGCGTAAGTGTTTGGTTTCGCTGTGGGCTTCATGGCTCTGTCGGTCTAGTTTCCTTTTTTAACTTTTTGCCTTTGGTTCGTTGCTATTCGCCGGCTGCTGTCCTCGCACGCAGCCAGAGCAACCAGAGCGATCTCTATATTCGCAAGGTCGAGCGCGAGAAGCAGGATCTTGACACTCAGGTGAAGAAACTCGCCGCCGATCTTGACACTCAGGTGAAGAAACTCGCCGCCGATCTTGAATTGCAGACCAAGAAAGCCGAGGATGAGCGCACCTCTAGGAAGGCGAGTCAGAAAGAGGTTGAAAACCTCAAGAGGGAGATTTCGCAGTTGCGGACTGCCCAGGTCGACAAGGAGAAAGCGCTCTTGACTTCCGCTGGAGAGGCCGTGTCGCACTTTCACGAGTGCCTTCGCAGCATCGGTGTCGAGACCGAGAACCCATCAGAGCGTAACGTTGAAGGCCTCATCGGCTGGATTCGGTCCGAGATGGAGTCGCTGGAGGGGCACATGGCCCTCGGCCGGGACTATGCTATCGTCACGGGCATCAAGGCTATCGGTCATAGCCTTGTTGACGCCGGCTGCTCCCATATCTTGGACCTTTCGATCAAGGAGGTAGACTACTACTGGCGAACCCCTGAGGCAGTGAAAGTTCTTGGCAAGAGATTTTTCGATGAATTCTGGTTGGCGGGTGGAAACGACATGTCCCTTATGCAGTCCGCCATGGGCCGCGGGAAGGTACTTTCGGATGGCTGCTTTTTGGCTTTCGCTTTGCCTTTCTTTTTTGACATGCATCTTGTGTGACGCCTCTTCTAGGTTATTTGCTTTGATGCAGACTCCGGAGGAGAAAGCTCATATCAAGAAGGTGTTTACGGACTTCATCTCCGAAAGGCGAGCGCGCGAAGCCGAGCTGGAAGATGAAGCGAGCCCCCCTCAACCGAATGTGGAGATCCCCGAAAGCTCAGCTACCGCTGCTTCTCGTGATGGGAACATTCCCCAAGATGCGGTAGATGAATGAATAGGGCTTGTTTTTTCATGTGCCGGTTGTATTCGCCAGACTTGTTGCTACGCGTGGCTTTTTGAACTTAAATTGGAATGTTGTATTGAACAGGATGCGGATGCGGGAACGCCGGACGTTCTCGACATCTGCCCACTAATGATTAGATCAGGCGATCTCTGTGTCGGAGGTGACTTGTGGAGGAGATTTCGCTCTAGATTTCCGACGGCGTCACTTTCGTCTTATCTGAATAAACGCGCTAAGAAACTTAAGCGCACGGAGGAGCGTTTGCGTGCTTTCTACAAAAACTTTGACCGCCGCGAACTTGAGGCGAGGCGGGGGAGGCGCAAGGCTTCGCGTGCGCCGCCAGGCTTCAAAGGAACCCCGTTTGTTAAGGTGGAGCCCGAATACGCCGTGCTTTCGCCGGATGCGCGATGATACAGCATTTTGCTTCGCTCGCCGGAGTAGTTCGAGAGCTTGAACGCACTGTACGAACTTGTTTAAAAATCGAATGTAAGGAAGCGGTTTATTATGACTTTGTCTTTTTGGTGTTGTCATCGTTATATACATATACGTGCATTTTTGAAAAAGCGAGATTTGTTCTGTCGTTGATGGTCGTCCGATGGCTGACCGAAAGCACTTGCCCCCGCACGCGTAGCCATTTGGTAGTGCCATCCGCGCGATTACGTTCGAATGCGAGCCCCTCGACCGATAGTTGAGACGCGCCCGCCCCCACTCACTTAGGCGAGGGGCAGTAGCTTTCGCGCGATGGTGCTTTCATTGGGAGCCCCTCGGCCGATAGTTAAGACGCGCCCGCCCCCACTCATTTAGGCGAAGGGCGGTAGCTTTCGTGCGAGGGTGCTTTCGTTGTAAGCCACTTGGCCGATAGTTAAGACGCGCCCGCCCCCACTCACTTAGGCGAGGCGCGGTAGTTTTCGCGCGAGGTTGCTTTTGTTGCGAGCCCCTCGGTCGATAGTTAAGACGCGCAAGCCCCCACTCACTTAGGCGAGGGGCGGTAGTTTTCGCGCGAGGGTGCTTCCGTTGCGAGCCCCTCGGCCGATAGTTAAGACGCGCCCGCCCCCACTCACTTAGGCGAGGGGCGGTAGTTTTCGCGCGAGGGTGCTTCCGTTGCGAGCCCCTTTGCCGATAGTTAATACGCGCCCGCCCCTACTCACTTAGGCGAGGGGCGGTAGTATTCACGCGAGGGTGCTTTCGTTGCGAGCCCCTCGGCCGATAGTTAAGACGCGCCCGCCCCCACTCACTTAGGCGAGGGGCGGTAGTATTCGCGCGAGGGTGCTTTCGTTGCGAGCCCCTCGGCCGATAGTTAAGACGCGCTCGCCCCATTCACTTAGACGAGGGGTGGTAGTATTCGTGCGAAGGTGCCTTCGTTGCGAGCTCCTCGGCCGATAGTTAAGACGCGCCCGCCCCCACTCACTTAGGCGAGGGGCGGTAGTATTCGTGCGAGGGTGCTTTCGTTGCGAGCCCCTCGGCCTATAGTTAAGACACGCCCGCCCCCACTTACTTAGGCGAGGGGCGGTAGTATTTGCGCGAGGGTGCTTTCGTTGCGAGCCCCTCGGCCGATAGTTAAGACGCGCCCGCCCCCACTCACTTAGGCGAGGGGCGGTAGTATTCGCGTGAGGGTGCTTTCGTTGCGAGCCCCTCGGCCGGCGCATTGCAGGATCCTTTGCTGGCGGTTTGCTGTACTTGAAAGATGGTTAACAAAAAATAACTTTACAAGTTTGATGGGAAAGGTTGCGACTGGTCGTGCCCACGGTATTGCTCTTGTTGTCATCTAGCAGCGTGTCTGCTTTCACTCATCTTTTAGCTGCGGTTTGAGATGGGCATGCTACTTGATGAGGCTTTTGCCTAAAGTAGTTGGATTGGTGTTGCTTCCTGAAAGCTGTGTCGATGACACAATCATTAAAGCGAAACCTTGGTTCCTGATGCTTCCTATTCGCACTATGCCTCTTGGGTGAGCTTTTGGGGGTTTAAACTTGAAAGGATTTGGCGGCTTTGGATGGTTGGAAAGGCTTGTGCTTTGGTGTCTATTTATATTGACCCATCTATGCGGTGAGAGGACTGTATTTAATGTTTTGGTTGTACTTGTTGTTTTTTGGTAGGTGGGAAGCTAAGATGGTGTTTAAGTTTTGTACCGACTGAAGGCTGCTATCTGTCCTTGCTGACATCGGGGATCCCGTGACGGTTTCTCAGCTTGACTTTCGATAACGTCCTCCCTTTTTGCTGGAGGGTCGGTTTGCAACGCGCACAGGCTTTCGTTCCGCCCCCATTTTGTTGGCGGGTCTGTTTGTATTGCCCGCACGCTTTCATTCCGCCCTCTCATTTTGTTGGAGGGTCGGTTCTGTACTGCCCGCAGGCTTTCGCTCCGCCCTCTCGTTTTGTCAGAGGGTCGGTTTTTATATTGCCCGCAGGCTTTCGTTTCGTCCTCTCGTTTTGTCGGAGGGTCGGTTTTGTACTTCCTGTAGGCTTTCGTTCCGCCCTCTCGTTTTGTCAGAGGGTCGGTTTTTGTACTGCCCGCAGGCTTTTGTTCCACCCTCTCGTTTTGTCGGAGGGTCGGTTTTTATATTGCCCGCAGGCTTTTGTTCCGCCCTCTCATTTTGTCGGAGGGTCGGTTTTTGTATAGCCCGCAGGCTTTCGAGATTGTCGGTGGATGCAGAGGATCTCTTTCGCCCACCCGATTTCGTCCTCTGGCGTGCCACACATAATATTTTTGGGGAATTACGGATACTTTCATAATGTAGCGGTTACATTCGGCTGCCTCGTTAAAAAACCTCGCACCCCGATGAAGGGCTTCCCCAGCGAGGAAAAAGAGTGCAGTCGATTTTGATTACAAAAAGGTGAAAATAAAAATAAAAAACAAGGAAAAACTTACATCAAAGTTTGAGAGGACAAACTATTGGTAAAAGCGGCGCAAGTTGCTTGCGTTCCATGTGTGGGCTGATTCTTCGCCCTTGTCGTTCAGCAGCCGGAATACACTCGGTGCCGCCATGCTTGCCACGATGAAAGGGCCCTGCCATTGCGACTGCAGCTTACCTTGCTTGTCCGGCTGCCGAATGGTGACCATGTCACCGGTCTTGTTGTCCTTCCGGACTATGGTTTTGTCTCTGTGGTGCTTTGTTTCCGCATGATACTTTTCGAGATTGTTTGCTGCTTGCAGCCTTACCTCCTTGATGGTGTCGAGCTCGAGGTGCCTTTGCTTCTGAGTTCCTGGAGCCATTTCGGTCCGGAAGGAGCCCAATTTTACCTCTTCCGGAGTGACTGCTTCTTCGCCGTAAAGCAAGCGGAACGGGGTGAAACCGGTAGCTCTGGAACATGAGATATTGTGCCCCCATACCGATGTCGTTAGGGTGTTGGCCCATTTGCCTTTCGGCGAATTGTACAAGGTTTTTGATATTGCCGAAAAGATTAATCCGTTCGCCCTCTCAACAGCCCCATTTGCTTGCGGGTAGTTTACTGAGGCGAAATTGAGCTGGACGTTGAGTTTGTCACAGAAACTCCTGAATTCGGCATAATCAAATTACTTTCCGTTGTCGCAAGTGATGAAGGAAGGGACGCCGAAACGGCAGATTATCCTCTGCCAGACGAACTTGGTTAAGGAAATGGAAGTTATGCTTGCGAGGGCCTTCGCTTCTATCCACTTGGTGAAATACTCGAGTGCGACCGCTGCAAAATGAAGGTTGCCCGGAGCTGCTGGTAGTAGTCTGACTATGTCGATGCCCCATCTCTGCAAGGGCCAGGTTGGGACTATCGGCGTGGTTTCGTTTGCCGGGGCTTTCTGGTTTTTGGCGAACATTTGGCAGCCTTTGCAATGTTTGACCAGCTCTCTGGCATCTGATGAGGAGGAAGGCCAATAGAATCCTTGCCTCATTGCTCTGTGTGCTATCTCGTGGGGACCTTTGTGCGCTCCGCACATTCCGACGTGCATTTCTTCGAGTAACTGAATGCCCTCATGCCTGCTTATGCATTTCAAGAGGGGGCTACTATCCCATTTTTGAATAGCTGCTCCCCGACGATTGAGTAACCTTTCACTCTGCCTGCCATCCTTTCGGCGTCCTTTCTGGACTCTGGCTCGTATGTTCCAGCCAAGTAGGTGAATATCTGCGACCTCCAGTCATCACTGGCGATAGCGTGTACCGAACTTGGGTGATCTTCCTCTTCTTTCACAGCTTTGGCCGAAAGGACTTGGTAGAACACATCTAGTGGTAAGGGTAGATTTTGTGCCGTGGCTTTGGCCAATTCGTCCGCTTCTGTGTTTTTGGCTCTTGGAATGTGGCGTAGAGTGAAGCCTGCGAAATATTTCTCCATTCTTCTGATTGCTGCCAGATACTTGGCTAGCTCTGGTTCCCTTGCCGTGAAGTCCTTTTCGGCGTGGCCGATGACCACCTGGGAATCTGACTTGACTATGCATCTTCTCGCTCCGATCGCTCGGAGCTTTCGTAAGCCCAACAGCACGGCTTCATATTCGGCAGTGTTGTTAGTTGTAAGGAACTGCAGCCTTGCGGCCAATCTGACTTTCGGTCCTCTTGGCGGGGTTAGGATCGCCGAGATTCCGGCTCCCACCATTCCCCAAGCGCCATCACAATTTACAGTCCATACGGGCTCTTCAAATTCAAGAGTTGTGTCGAAAGCCGCCGGAGTCCAATCTGCTATGAAATCCGCTAATGTTTGCGACTTGATTGCGGACCGGTGCTGGAAGTCAATCACATATTCGTTTAGCTCCGCCGCCCACTTGCCAATTCGGCCGATAGCCTCGTTGTTGTGGAACAAAGCCTCCAATGGTTGGGCCGATAGGACTATGATGTGATGAGACTGAAAATAATGTTTTAGCTTCCTAGAAGCCATCACCACTGTGTATGCTATTTTTTCAACTCAGAATAATTCAGCTTTGCTCCTGACAGTGCCTCAGAGACGAAATAGATCGGGAACTACGTCATCTTGTTTTCATGCTCTTTTTCTTCTACCAGAACTGAGCTTACGGTAGTGTGAGATGTTGCGAGGTACAACAAGAGCGTCGCTTCCGGCGACGGTTTGGATAACGTAGTTAGCCTTGTCAGGTACTCCTTTAGCTGCTGGAAAGCCTGTTGTTGCTCTTCCCCCCAATCGAAAGGGTCGGAGCTACGTAGAGTTCTGAAGAAAGACAATCCCTTTTCGGCGGACCTTGCGATAAATCTGTTCAAAGACGCCAGCCTTCCTGTCAACTTTTGGACTTGCTTTCGGTTTGAGGGTGGTTGCATGTTAATGATCGCCGCTATTTTGTTAGGATTGGCTTCAATTCCCCTCGCTGATACAAGATAGCCCAGGAGCTTGCCTTTTTCATGCCGAAAATGCATTTGTCCGGGTTGAGCTTCAAGCCGCTTTTGCGGAGACTGCCGAAAGTCTCCAGTAAGTCTGCTTGATGGTCTTCCTCTCTGTCGCTCTTGACCACTATATCATCAACATAAGCCAACAGGTTTTTCTTCTGCTTCTGGCTTTCGAAAACCTTGTCGGTCATTCGCGAGAAAGTCGGGTCTGCGTTCCGTAGTCCTTCCGGCATCCGCCGATAGCAATATGTGTCGATTGGGGTGACGAAACTGGTTTTCTCCTCATCGTCGGGACGGAGCCATATCTGGTGATAACCTGAAAAACAATCTAACAGGCTCATTATTTCACAACCAGCTGCAACGTCAACGAGCTTGTCGATGCGGGGCAAAGGATACGGGTCCTTCGGACAGCATTTGTTGAGGTCGGTGAAATTGACGCAAATTCGCCATTTTCCGTTCTTCTTCTTCACCAGGACAACGTTCGCCAGCCATTCGAGGTACTGGACTGGTCGGATCACTCCCGCATCAAGTAGCCTCTGCACTTCGGCCTTTGCCGCGTCTGCCCTTTCGTTTGACATCTTTCTCAATTTTTGCTTCCTGGGCTTAGAGCCGCTTGCGATGTTCAAACTATGCTGAGCGAGATCCCTGCTAACGCCTTGCAAGTCGTTTGCTGACCAGGCGAAAATATCGTCGTTGTCCGTGAGAAAAGATGTCAAAGCATTCCTTCCCCCTTCTGGCATGCTTGACCCAATGTGCACAACCCTTTCGGGCCTGGAAGCCGTAAGTGGGGTCCTTACCGTCTCTTCGGCTGCTCCGACCTTACATTCCGGTGAGCTGGCGATAGCGTGATCTTTAGCGGTTGCTTGCATTTCATCTTTCTTTGTTACCTCATTTATAAGGCTGTAGCCCGGGGTTGGCCTGCCCTCAATTCTTCTTGAGGCTTGCTGATCTCCGTGCACGATAATGATGCCGAAAAGGGATGGCATTTTCATACACAGGTAGCTTTGCTTGATTATGACATTGAACTTGTTGGTGAAACCTCTACAAAAAATGGCGGTGTACGGGTAGTCCATGTTCACTATATCTAACGTCACCATTTCGGTGCGCACTCTTTCTCCGTCGGCGAAAGATACCGGGATTTGTTTCTTGCCGATAGCGTCGATCTTCCTTCCTCCAAATCCGTACAAGGAATTGCCGGCAGGGTCCAAACTGCGCCTGTCCATTCCCATCGCTTCAAAAGCCTTGACGAACAGGATGTCTGCTGAGCTTCCGGTGTCAATTAAGATGTTATGCAAGGTAAAACCAGCCACATTGGCTGTGGCGACGAAAGCGTCGCAATGTGGGTAGTCACGAACTTTGAAATCCGATTCGTCGAAACATATCGGTGCTAACGACCAAGCTGGCCTGTTCAACGGGAGCCTTGGTGATACCGTTTGAACTCTTCGATGATAGTCCTTTCTTGCCCTTTTGCTTTCGTGCTCCAAGTTGGATCCGCCCGTGATGGCGAAAATGTGGCCTCTTGACGGAAGAATGTTGTTGATTGCGCTGGTTTCATTTTCTATCTCCTGCCCCTGCTGGTAATTGGGTTGAGCTGGCTGCCCCTGGGGTTGGGCTTGAGCCGGAAGCGCTGGTGGCGGTGTTGGCTGGCGCTGATAGTGCATGGGCGACGAAACTACTACAGACTATGGCGCAAAGACTGGGAACTGGTAACCGTGATACGTCGGATTATACCAGTGCAAATTCTGGGGGGCATGTACTGTGGGGGATGTAAAGGTGTGTTTGCGTGACTGTTGTTTGATGCGGCTCTTGTTGCCATGTCTTGTGAGTTATGGAAGACATGCTTAGATCTCTCGCCAGAAGCTGAAGCTTGGTCCTTGTCTTTTAGCTCTTTCGCCATTTTGCTGTATTTGCATTCTCGGGTGGTGTGGCCGAAATTGCCGTCGCAGATGACACAATACGGTGGCTTGGATCCTCTTCCGCGGCCTCTACCGTCTCATCCGCCACGCCATGCCCTCCGCGGAAAGGTTGATCGAGCCCTTTTTGCGGTTGAAAACCAGCCGCTTCCGGTCGTTCCATGCCCGCCATCGAAAACGCCGGTTCTTCCTGCAGGGTGTTGATTGATCGGAAGGGTCTGACTATCCTTTGATTCGGCACCGGTGGTGGGCGGCTTGCTTTCGTTGCTTGCCTCTGCATCAGGCGGGCGGCTTTGCGCCGTTGAAAGTCATCATCTGACCTTGCATATGCGTTCATCGCATCGAACAATTCCTTGACAGTTTTCGGCGGTTCTCTGGACAAGTGAGCGGCGCACTGCCCGGTTCCCAAGCCTTCGGTGGCTGCTGCAATTACCGCGGTTTCCGGCACATTCGGAGCTTGAGCTTTTAGCTGGATGAAGCGTTTGAGGTACTCAGATAAGGGTTCGTCGTCTTGCTGTGTGCAGTTCATGAGGTCTCGCGTGGTCTTGACGTCCGGCCAGAATCCTTGGAAAGTGGCGAGCAATTCGGCCTTCAACTGAGCCCACGAATAGATGGATAGCGGTTTAAGGGTGGTGTGCCAATCGTGAGCCACGTCTTTGAATGCCAGAATGAGAGATTTCGCCAGGGCCTGATTGTCTCCGCCTGCCGAAAAGACGGCTGTCTCGTAGCTCGCCAAGAATTTGCGCGGATTCGCCTTGCCGTCGAAAGTCGGAATGCGTGGCTTGTAATTGAGCGGCCACGGATGGGCTTGCAATTCTCTTGAAAGCGGGGAGGTTTCGTCGATTGCATTGTCGAAAGCTAGTGGCTGCTCCCGCCTTGGCACGAACACATTTTCTTGAATTATTGGGATCGGGCCTCCTCCAACCCTTTGGAGTTCCTGAATTTCCTTTTCCAGTTGCCTCCTCTGCGCCTCCGCCTGACGAAACGCGTCGCGAGTTTCATCTTCCCTTGCTTTTGCCGCAAGCTACCGCTGTAACTGATCTCTTTGCTGAACCAACCTTTCGATTTCTTCTTGCTGCTCCATCAACATTCTGATTGCTTGGGCATGTCTGGTAACTTCAGCATCGTCGTCTTCTTCGTCGCCGGGCTCGTCTTGGACGTTCCCTTCCGGCGTGCCATCTCTGCCGAAAGGCTGTAAGTCATGGCTTGAGGTCGCTACCGACGGTAGCTGGGTTCCCGTCGGGAGCGTGCCGCCGAAAGCTTGGGTGTTTTGGGCTGTATTCGGTGGTATTTGAGTGGCTATAGCGGATGCCGCGACTGTGCCTTGGCCATCCTTGTTCGCGACAACCGTTTCGGGATTGTTGACCGTCTTCGGTGCCTTCCTCGGTGGCATGGCAAGCTCGGGTGACAACCACGGTGGGCGCCAATGTTGTTTCGGGACCGAGACCTCGAAACAGCAGGTTGTCACATGAGCGAGAGCGCGGACCGAAAGTGAGAGTAGACGGAAGAGAGTGGGAAATCGGGTCAAGTGAACAGTGTTCTCCCCCCTGTACTTGGGAGGTTGGGAGCTTTTTATATTAACCCAGATCAGTTTGAAAGTACAAGAATGCCCGTCCAACCACTCTGTTGCAATTACAATGGTATCCTACTCAACTACTCCGTGGCTATTTGCCGCCCTCAGCGACCCGAGGGGCAACTTCGTAACTCCGTCTCTTGATGGGCCCCGTGCCCCCCGGCTCCTTCCCCTGTCCGGTGGGTCCGCTCCCTTCGACCGAAGCTTCCGGCGACCTGCGAAAGCCTGTGAAAAACCGAAGTCGTGCACGACGAAATTTCCTGCCGGAGGCGCCGGGCTCCTTCTGCGCGCAAGCAGCTCGGTCCGCTCGCTGCTGCTCTTTCGCACAAAAGCCACCCGCCTGCGTGCTTCTGCTCGGAAGCTGCTTCTGTGCCCGGGCTCCGGCCGTCTTGGCTCTTCTTCGCGCGGATGCGTGCTCCCGCGC